>JASANA010011854.1:0-96555 GCA_030248095.1 Ptycholaimellus sp. GST1_10 | reverse complement strand
AGGCCGATTGCGAGCTGATGCCGGGAAAAAGTGAAATTTTCTCCGCTCATCCCTACTCGGCCCCAGATAAAAAATATACCCTATGCGCTGAGAGGCCTACATGGCCCTTCCGCATGCGCTTCTCAGCTTAGCTAATGATGAACGCGAACATGATGAAGTGCAAGCGGAAGGGTCATGGAGACATTTGCTTGGCCAACGACTTCAGGCGGAGGGGCTGCCACTTATTCAATTGCAGGCGTTACCTTGCGCGGTGGTGGCTTCGGCTTCTCCTGCTTCTCCTTCTCAGCCTACAATGGGCTGCGTCAATAGTGATAGTTTGAAATGTTTATGGAACACTGCTGGGTGCCGAACTATCTTGGCCCATATCGATGACCAAAGGCGACGGCGCAAAAGCCTCAATCTAAATACTACTGGGACCCGAAGAGAGACAGATATAAAAAAACCTCATGAGCCATTTCGGTCGCTATCTTCTGGGCCCTGGCATTAGCGGCTTTGACACGAGCAATGGGGCTCTCCTGAAATAAAGAAGCATATAGCGCTGCAATCTAATGAAGGGGCACTGACCTCGGCTAGCTTTGGGCCACTGGATAGATCGGCATCCTGGACGGCTCCGGCGACGACGGGCAGGACATCGGCGGACTCGGCGGACTGGCCATCGGCGAACTGGCCATCGTTGGGCTGGCCATCGGTGGGCTGGCCATTGGCGGGCGGCAGGGGCTGCTTGGGCACGCCGGTCTCCTCGGAGGCGGGCTTGAAGACGTCCTGGTAGTTGAAGTCGGTGGCGAGGATCTTGAAGCTGTCCTCCGTAGGCTTGGTCATCTTCTGAGCTCTCCTTGTGCGACTGAAACTGAGGCCCCAGCGAGGCCTTTTTATACGCCCAGCAGCCATCTTGTCTTCCCCTCTACACTGCAGAGCGGGTGGGGGTGAGTATGGGGTGATCGCTAAACTTAGCATCGGCAGAGCACCTGCCTGCCCCCCAGTGTGCTGAAGGGGGTAGAATGGGGTGGGTGAAGAAGCGGGGAGGGTGACACGAACAGGCCTCTGTTCAAGCCTGTTCGAACCTGTTTGAACCTGCCCAAGCAATTTTTTAAAAGCGCCCCAGGCTCTTAACGTTAGCGAGCCTGCTCATTGGTCGTTTTTAGGGCGAGCTCAATATCTACGAGCCCTACCCATCGGAAAATCTGCCTCTGCTGAACATAAAAAGGTCCCTGCAGAGGCATATTTACCAGTGTTAGCGAAAACTCTGGCCAAAATTTCATCGCTTCGGCCAGAATTTCAACTTTTAGTGATGGCGGTCGGTACTGCTAATATCGATATAGTAGCACCACGTTATCATTAAAAGATGATTTTCTTCCGTCTTCATTTAAACTTCTTAGGAGAACCTCTGCCAAATTCGAATTTCAACTGTTAAGGATGGCAGCCAGTGCTCCTGAGATCCTAAATAGTAGCACAGCCCTATCCTTAAAAGCTGATCTTCCAACTTCCTTCGGAAAACTTTATAGATATTGGCAATACTGGTGCAATGCTGAAATATATTATTTGCATTGTTACTGTATTGTCAATATTTTGAAAAGTTTTACGTCGACTGGCTTAACTCATCTTTTAAAATGCCCCTTATAGTTTTAGACAAAATATAAAGTGTCAAAACTAGAAGGGTATTTTAAAAGATTGGTTATCCATTCTTCGCATCAGAATGGTAAGAACACTTTTTATTTTTTCTACTAATATTTTCCATAGCACGCAAAGGTTGGTGTGCACATTTTTGCGAGCTTCGCCCATATGCCCTCCTCTAAACACACGCCCTCAGTGAGTGTTTTAGTGGCTCAAAACCAAAAATGATTCTTCTATTTGTTTTATGCTTAACTGGCTTGGGAGTAACCTCTTTGGAGTGCCCCGAGGCATGCACTTGCTACCTTCAGCCTGATCAAGAATTGGTAAGCGAAATTTTGTTCTATGCTCAGAGTTTTCAAAAAACAACTCCTTTAGGCAGCCATCTGCAATCCCTATCGCCTTTTCAAGGCACCGAATCTTCTACGCCAATTCGACAAGATCCTCTTCAAGAACAAGCTCCCGCGAAACATCTACTGGTTCTCATATTTGCCCACTCCAGCTCTCTATAGTCTATTTTGAAGTGAGCACTTGAGTCCCAGAGTAGAGCTTACCTTTCAACAACAGTGTGACCGCCGACAAATACGCCGCCAATTAGGAAGCTGCCTTTCACGGCTAACGTGGCTTTGTGCGGTTGCCCCTTCCCATTAGCCTTTTTCCAACTAACCGCCACCACCCTAATCGTGCCGTCCGCCACATGGAGCGCCAAAAACCCGTCCTTGTCCAATATATATTAACCTTTACCCATGGCATGATTTTGTTGAGGAATGGATCAGTATTGGAGCCGGTGTGGTTTTTGGACTGTTTATTATCACTTCCGCAATAACTTTGGAGCTCCGCTACCACCTCATCTACCGCTTCATTACCGTTTTTTTGGCCAACTTTATTTTCTTAACAAAAAGCCGATATCATTTAAGAAACGCCGCCAAGGATTGCTCAATGTCACGAGTGAAACCAATGAGACAACCTTCAGCCCACCCAAGCGCCGCCAAACCAAGTCCGATGAGCGCCAGAGCTCTGGAGAAAGCCTGCCCTTGGAGCAGCATCCTTCCTTGGATTCGCAAAACCCTCAGTTATTGAAAATCTTTGTTTTTCTCTTCATGAATAGCTGGTATTTGCAGAGAGCTCGAGGAGAGTCCTGCTACGCTAAAGGCTCGTAAAAATGCGGCCATACGGAAGGCACGGATGAAGGCCCTGGCCAGCACACCTAAGGAGTCTACCAGTTCACCTTCACCAACTCTCAAACGCATCAACCCTGGAGCTCCGCTGCCTGGTTCCTTTACCTTCATTTCTATTGTACGTATTTATTAAAAAAGGCCAGAACCGCTGATAAATCTAAAAAGAGAGCTAGCTAATGCCCCCGACGGGTGGACAATTGAATATATTCCGTCCTATACGCCCTTTCCATCTCCCTCCAGCAATCGCCCCTGGTTTTTGTCATGAACTCCATATAATCGCTAGAATTGGCCAAATTTGTTGAGGTGTGCATTTGGGGCTTTAGGTGGGGTGAAGGAGGAGGATCTGTTTGAGCGCCGGTCTACCAGTTCCTCCACAGAGAGCCCAAAGGAGCCTGCCCCTGGAGTGCCCGATGATTCTGGCCTCGCCCAGTCTCCAGCCAACTTCGTAGATGTGGACCTCTCGGATCAGCCCACCAAACCTCCTCTGCCGTCCAAAGGCCCCGCCCTCGTACCCACTCTACAGCCGCGCTCCTCATCTCTCCCTACTGGCCCCACAGAGCAGATGGTGGCCCCTTCCAGCCCTCTTTCAGCCCTCCTTTACAACGCCCCTTTGAATGCAGGCGCAGAGTGAAGGAGAGAAGGTCTTCCAGGCCATCATTGGCAACCCAACTGCCGCTAAAATGACGCCTTCATCTATGAAAAATTTGTTCACCAAAAAATTTTAGGCTTTTTTAGGTTTTGCTTGTGCTCTATTAGTTCACCTATCCGACACCTATTAGGATTTATTGGTGGCCATTTGTGCTCGTGAGAATAGCATGTGCTAGAGTCATAGAAAATGGGCACTATAGAAAAGCACACAAAAGCCGCCCGTCGTGTTCTCAGGCATCTTGAGAAGGCTCCCCGCTGCCTACAATCTATCCCCTCCAGGCCCTCACAGCCACCTACTGTAGAGCCACTCACCTGAGCCCTCTGGAGCCGCTTGTTGGGATCCCTCCACAGGCCCGCCCTGGAGACGCCCGGTCAAAGCAAAGCTTTGAAGCATCTGACGCTGGCGCTCTGCTGCGGCCTTCAATCTTCCCTTGAAACACCTCTTGAGAGTGCCAAATAAGCCAACTGGTGATCCAAAGGCCTCCACAAAGCTGGGCAGTCTGCTGGAGTCCGCTTCTTGTCCTCCCTGCCCTCCTCCCTGCCCTCCTCCCTGCCCCCCTCCCTCCAAGATCCATTATCACAAAAGGGTCCTAAAGGAGAAGCTCACATTTGGTGGAGGCGGCGGCGGCTGCATACCGGCCATCTTTGACTTGTCCACAAATTTGTCTTCCTTCTACAAATTCACAACCCTTTGAGCCAGAAAAGGGGAGGCCTCACCTGTCACTCACCTCAGTTGGCAGGCTGGCCTGGATCTCGCTTAGCGCTTGCCTCTCCTCCCCCACAAAGCCCTGCCTCCCTCCTTTTTTTAGGCCCTGGTTTTTGAAACGAGAAGCAAACCCAAAAGTGGGACTTCCAAGGCTCATCCACGATGATGAGACAACTCTCAAACTCGTCCAGGACAACGCTCATCTTGAAGGCCAGCATCCTTGCGTATATGGCCACCGTTTGAGCCTCCATCTAAAAATGCAAAAATAATTTTTATCGCAGCTCTCAGCAGAGATCTCAACCTGAGCCATTTTAGCGACCATAGCAGCATAGCCTTGTTTAGTTTGCCAGTTTGTCGAGTGCTCAAAGTGCAACTTCTTCATAAAAACAATTTGCCTCTTAAATCTGAGCAATTGCTCAGTATTTCGCTTTTTGCTCTCCACTAAAGCTTGAGCCATTCCAGCTAAAAATCCAGCTCACATAAGCATAGATAGTTGACATTTTCTATTAGCACATAGCGGCCTAAACCAGAGCGCTCTCAAAGCCTCCTTTCCTCACCTAAGTCTGAAACAGCGTCTGTCGAAACTACCGTGTCCTTTACACTTCTTTCCAATGCCTCCAAGCTTAGATGTGAAATATAGGCAAGTGCCTCTTTTTTACACTGCTCACAATAGGAAGGCGATTGGGGTGTGAGGAGGGAGGGGTTTGAGAGGGCGGAGACAGGAGGGAGGGACAGAGAGAGATGTGAGGCAGGATGAGGGGCACTGAGGGTGAGAGGGGTAGACAGGAGGAGGGAGAGAAATGAGGCGGCTGAGGTAGGGCAGAGAGGGACCCCAAGCCTGTCAATTAATCTTGCAAGGGGGGATCAACAAGTGGAAGAATTTTTGCCACTTTCCAGTAGCTATGTGGATTTATCGGCACTCCAAAGAGATATACAAATGATAAGCATACAGCAAAGAAGGCTCTCAATAGCGAAAAAATGTAGCCGGCACTCAAAAGCGGAATATGAATGAATGTTGATAAAATGCAAAAAAAGAATTTCAGCCAGATCTCATCAGTTCAATTTCAGCCAGGACTCAACAGTTTGGTAAGTGAAATTTTCAGCCAGCACTCAAAGGAGGGGATATAAATGAGGGGATATGATAAGAGGAGGGACTCTAGAGAGGCTTAGGAGTGGCGGGAGGAGCGCCGAGAGGAGCGGCGGCCCTGCCCAGCGGAGCTCGCGCGGGACTCGGGGCGGGAGGGCCCCTCCATGTCCTCCTCCTCCTGACAAACTCCCTCCTTTAACCCCTCTGGCCACCCTATGAGAGAGGCTGGAGTACCTGGCGGCTGTTGCGGGAGACGCCGCGGGAGGCGGGGCAGGAGATGGCCCGGGAGACGGGGCGGGAGACGTGGCAGCCCTCCTCCTCCCCCTCCAGCGGCGGCATCTCCCCGTACTCCAAGCAAGCCCCCCTCATTTTCAGCCCCTGAGCAATGCAGACTGGAAGGAACCTGCGCTCTGAGGCGGATCTCCTCCAGGTCGGCCGTCTCGATGTTGTCCCCCTGGGCCCTCGTGAGCACTCCGGCGTCCACCATTCCGTCCACCATCTTCAATCCCCCTCAGCCTTTTAGAGCCCCCCAATAGAGGGAGGGGTGAGTGAAAGAGGAACCTGGGTGGCGATGTGGTCGAAGCTGTTGACGCTGTCCCCGATGGAGGCGCTCGTCTGCTGCAGGGCGGAGGTGGCGCGCTGGAGCTCGGCGTACACCCGAAGGAGCTCACTGCGGAGGCGCCCTATGGAACCGGAGCCGCCCGGCGCCCCGTCCTCCAGCTGGCCCACCTCCTGCTCCAGGAACTCGACGCGCCGGTTCAGGCGCCCCACCTCGTCCTGCAGCTGGCTCTCCCGGGTCTCGGCTCTCTCCATCCGCTTCGCTGCCAGGGCTCTCTGGCGCTCCACTCGGGAAAGGCGGGCCTCGGCCTCCTCCTTCTTCGCCTTGGCCTCGTCTCGCTCCTATCAACAGCCCCAAAATGGGCCCTTTTAGGGAGGATTGGATTGATAAGGATAGAAAGCCAACTTAGGACCTTAGAGAGCTTAGGAAGGGCTGAGAGGATAGAGAGACCTTGTTGCTGATGGTGATCCATCCGTTGCGGGCGAAGTTCTCCTTGGTGCGGAAGCTGCGCTCCCGGTGAATGGTGGCCCAGGACTCTGCCACCTCCTTCTCCATCTCGCGGGCCCGGGACTCCGCAGCCGCCAAGGCCTCCCGCAGCTCACCCACCTCCGCCCGCTCCGCGTCCAGGCGCTCCCCCATCTCCCGGTTGCGCTCCTCAGCCTCCTTCATTGTGTGGCCCATCGTCTGCACAATCCACTCTCTCCACCTGCCTGAAAAGGGAGACCAAAAGAGGGGGTAACGATCAGCTCCTTGTAGGAGCCGACGAGGCGCTCGACGAGGATGTTGTGGGGCTCTCTCTGGATGGCCTCCTGGTCGATCTTGTCGTACTCGTCGCCCAGGCCGCGGTCGATGAAGAAGTCGCGGTTGTCGACGATCCCGACCCTGGGGGGCTGGGGCTCCTCCGTGCTGGCTGCGGGGGCGCTCTCCTGCTCACCCCCAGCCTCCCCCTCACCCTCCCAGGCCTCCTCCTCATCCTGCTCCATGTTGGACTCGTCCTTGCGCCGCTCAGCCATAGCTCTTCTCTCTCTCTACCTTGCTACTCTACAAGATGAAGGGGACTGAAAGGGGAACTCTCTAAAGGACTGTTGAGGGAATGCTTGAGGCCAAACATGTGGGGCAGTGGAAGGTGGAAGGGCGGCAAGCCTTTATGAAATCTGACCAGCCTTGGGGGCAGTCTTATAGGCCCAGTGTGAGCATAGCTTTGCACTGACGCCTATAGTTCCTGCCTCTCTCTCTCGCGAACACCCCATCACTACCCACCCCCATGATGAGCAGGCGAAAATCTGCCTACAAGCCCACTTCCCGCCCATCCCCCCATCCTATTAGCATACCAGCGTTATCTAGGCCCAACTCCGCAGGCCTTGTTTCACCACCCACCCCCATGTTCGGACCCCTCTTGCATGGGCAGGAAGTGCTTTGTGTTCATTCCATCTACTGCCTTCAGCACAACCTTCAATCGCCACTTTTGAGTGCAAATCACTGCATCTTTTTTATTACGAAACACCGCCTCTGCTGAGCTCCCTCAAATGCAATTTTGTGAGAGCAAGTATTTTTTGTAAATTATTCTGCCAAAGCAAAATATGACCGTAAAAACTTTTTTTGTCCTAAAATAAGAACTCGTTAGATTGCTTTTGAGTAAATAACATTAAAATAAAAATTGCAAAAAAAAGCAATAGGTATCCGCCGAGCCTGGTCAGGTCTTGAGAACAGTAGAGCGGCCCCCAGCCTTTCAGTGAGCATTGGAGATCCTCGGCAAAGGCTGGGGGCCTAGACCAGTAAGCTAGGCGGGATACCGGACCAAAGAGCACGTTAGGCAGTAGTAATACTTGAAGCAAAATACTTTCGACCTTGGTTAGCCTGCAATAAGCAGCTCACTACTCGAGACTTTGTAAAACTAAAGTTTAAAAATAAACGGCTCTCGCTTTGTTTTTCTTTTCTTTAAACAATCGTAATGTAAAAACTTGTTCACTTAATTTGTTAAAACTTTAAAATATTGTCTAAACTCTTCAGAACGAAACGAAATCCACTAGAGAGCATCTTATTGGTCGGTTTTCTGGAAGGCAACCAATCAGCAAGCAGTATTCAGATTAGGCACGCTATAGTGTAAATATGGACTCATCTTCACTCCGCGCAAACTTGTACTTGGCCAGCTAATGTTTCCTGGTATGCCTGTTCTATATATAATTCCGCTGAGCTCAATAGCATTTGGGGAACAGATCTCAAACTCCAGGACCTTTGCAAAAAGGCAGCTTGCAAAACAACGCAGCTACAAAATGTCTTTCAAAACACGATACTCATGTTGTGCCTGGCTGGAAAATGCCACTCAGCAATACGCTGTATCGTCCTGGATTCATCGCCGGCCGGCATGATCTGTTCCTTTTGCTGAAATGTAGTTGGCGAATACGTTAGCCTAGTGGCTCTGGAGCGCTGGCTGAGTGGTGAAGAGCGCCGGCCTGCTGGAGCGCCGGTCTTCTGGAGCACTCCCTCCCTCGAGAGCTTTTGCTTTGATGCGATTTAAATTTTATTTTATTCTACCAAAATATATCTTTTCATAGCACATATTTGTTTTTGCACAGTAAAAAATTTTATGACGAAAGTTGCATCTGAAAATATGGAGAAATACAAAAAATCAGTTCAAAAAATCACAAAGGTATTCTTGGCTGACGCCTAAAATAGCGCGGCCGTTGACTGCTAACACCTGGGTACTCTTGGCTGACGCCCATATTAACGCGGCCCATATAGACTCAATAAAAAAATATGGCCACATATTTTTTTCCAATGTTTTTAACATGGCCAAAAAAAAATCCAAAGTGTGCAAAAATGTTTTAACATAGGCAAAACAGTTTGTTCCGCAAAACAGTTTGTTCCAATGTTTTAACATAGGCAAAACAGTTTGTTCCGCAAAACAGTTTGTTCCAATGTTTTAACATAGGGAAAACAGTTTGTTCCAATGTTTTAGCAAAAACAGTTTGTTCCAATGTTTTAACATAGGGAAAACAGTTTGTTCCACAAAACAGTTTGTTCCAATGTTTTAAAATAGGGAAAACAGTTTGTTCCAATGTTTTAGCAAAACAGTTTGTTCCAATGTTTTAACAAAACAGTTTGTTCCAATGTTTTAACACAGGCAAAACAGTTTGTTCCTAATTAATTAACCTATGCTCTAACATAGGGACAGCCAGCTTGAGACACAAATATCTCGAAAATTAATTTTCAATGTTGTAGGAACAAAACCATAACATATGTGTGGTCTAACATACACAATCCCAGTCTACAGTATATTTTCATGTGAGACCATGTCCTAAAAACTATATAAGGAAATCATTCTATCAAAAATTCTAAATGGCGTTCTCAACTCGACCTGCTATTATCCCTGCAGACCTTGGATACTCGCCTCCAACCACTGCTCAGTCCAAGGGAGCAGGGAAACCCGTACGAAAGCATAAAGCAAATAAGTCGCCTGCCAAGAAGAAAACTCCTGCTAAGAAACCAAGTCTAGTGGAGCAGAAGAAAAAGCTACCATGGAAGTCGGAGAAGTAAACCCTATGAGCTATGCTCATAGCGAAGTGAAGGACCCTGAACCAGAGCTAAGTTATTATGTGGAGCAAACATTAAACGAAGGGCTTAATGACGGCGCTGTTGCCTCATTTCAATTCCCTGGACATCCGACTCGATTTACATGCCTTCAAGTATTACAGTACCGGACTCTAGTATGTATCCAAAATCTTGACAACACAGTTCCCGATGACCTTGCGGACAAATGTATTTTCCTTGATGCTCAGGGAATGCATTCCCTTTTTGGAACATTGGAAACCCTGGTGAATGATAATTTTATGAGCATATTGACCAACTATCCTCTCACATGTGCTCTGTCACGGGCTGTCGGAACTTCAAAGGAGATTCGAAACAATGTATGGAATCCTTTGGACGGGTGTTGGACATTTGACGGAATACTAAAATCTGATCTGATGGGATTTACACCATCAGACTTTTTTAAGTCTGAATCAGATAAGCTTAAAGGGAATGGGGTAACTCTTATCGGACGAATCCCCTGCAACTTTCTCATGAGCTCCCGTCAATATCTTCCGCCGAAGGCCTCGCTAACCCTAAACTTTCGACGAGCAGTCGACTCCTTCAGTCTATGTTCGAATGATCCAACAAATATCAAATACAAGGCATTCATAAAAGAAATGGTTGTGTGTATGAACTACCTTAAACTCCCTGACGTGGTTTCGCCACGAATTGAAAGCAAAATCAGTCATGGGTCAGGAATCACATTCAATCGTCTTACGTGCAAAACAATCTCTCTGGCAAAAGGACAAAGCTATTATACTTGGTTAGATTGCCTTAACAAGGGTCCTCTCCCAAACCGATGCTATTTGACTTTCCTAAGTCAAAAGGCACTGTATGGAAATATTTGTCGTATTTCCACCTATTTCGAAAACATGAATCTCTCTCGACTAATGTTTCGGCTAAATGGAAGGAACTTACTTGTTCAACCGATTCAGTCGAAATTTGTACGAGACCCAACGAATCAGGAATTAATCACAGCTCAGAGTCAAGCTCGTGAAAACTACCTCACAATCATTGAAGTCTTGGATCAAGTAAGCGATCAAATTTCTCTGTTACGACTGGACTACGATACCTACCTAACTGGAAATACCGTAACCGCACTTGAATTTGGAAAGTGTGGGTATAAAACCTCAGATGGAGGTACACTTGATATCATTATGGAATTTGGTGAAAAGGGCATTCCTGAAGACTGTGTTGATGTACTCTTCACGGAGTACACAGAAACCAAACCTATTTAACATAGCATGTATCAATCTCCAAAATTGATATCATTATTAAATATTATTGGAAAACTTGGGGTTGAATTAACTGGCAAAATGTGTAAAAACAATGACGACCCAAGCCTATGCTGGCTGGTGCTGGCATTATGTTGTTTATTCATTTTGCCTATCAGTTTCATGATGGCTTATGAATTACTGATGTTGCATCAGTATGGTATTTACAATCAGCAAGACTTAAGTTGCTCTGCTAAAGAAATAGCAAATGTGACAAAGAAAAAAGAATTTAATTATTGTCGTCAAATATGGATTAATGACGCTAAGCCGAAATCAATGATATTAAAATGTCGAAATAAAAATCTCTACTCTAAAATTGGGTTCTATAACACAAGCAGTGGAGAATTTATGAAGCAATATGGGGCCTGGGAAAGTGCAAACATAAATGCTTGGCTTAAGGACTGTTTGCATTCGAAATGTGCTCGAATCCCAGTGATTGAAAATCAGCCAGGATGCAAATACGTTTCATTATTTAACGGAAATTGGTTGTGTTCAAAACAGAACTGGGATTTTGTTTCACTTTTTCTTGGTGATACATTGTACGGGGTTAACGGTACTAATGAGGTGATAGATTTTATTATTGATATTAAATGTTGATTAAATAAAAGGAATAAATCTTATGAATGCAAAAGAATTTTTATGAATAATCATAAGTTTTTGGTGTAGTTTAAAAAGGTAGAATAA
This sequence comes from Ptycholaimellus sp. GST1_10, assembly GCA_030248095.1. Classification (NCBI taxonomy): domain Eukaryota; kingdom Metazoa; phylum Nematoda; class Chromadorea; order Chromadorida; family Chromadoridae; genus Ptycholaimellus; species Ptycholaimellus sp. GST1_10. The sequence goes on along the minus strand of JASANA010011854.1, from coordinate 85,241 downwards.
GCATAATTTGAAACAAAAATTTTTTAAAATTAGTAAGAAAAGTGTTTTATGAATAGGGTCTAATTCATAAGTATTTTATGAATAATCATAAGTTTTTGTGTAGTTTAGAGCTCGAATAAACAAAATATGAAACAGAAATGTGTTAAAATAAGTAAGAATAAAGTGTTAAAAATAGGGTCTGATTCATAAGTTTTTTACACAGTTTTCCAAAAGTGAGGTAGTTTTTGAAGTGGTTTTTGGACCAAATTACACAAAGTTTCAAAAGTACCGCCACACCTCCCTCTTCATGTGTCAAGATAGCCACGGAAGGGTCTACGATAGCTGTAGCTATCTCTTGCTCACCTCCAACCACCAGAACACCGATGCGCCATTAGCTCCATGGACAACACCACCGGCCCGTATTCCAGGTCAAGACCAAGACAGCGAGGTGCAGCCTGGACCTCTCAAGACCACAATCTCCTGACGAAGGCTCTGACGGCGCATCAACTACTACACCGATCCTCTAGTAGGAAGCCAGCTGTGGACCCCGCCAAAGAGAACCGGGCCGTAGTCTACTGATGTCGGGTCAGACATCGACAAAGTCCATCTTGCCTCCTAGCCCTAACCACGCCACTATCCAGCACGTCCGGACCTCTTGTGCTTAGCCACCAGCGTCGCCGGGCCACCCACATCACCAGACGTGACCCCCACCCAGAAGCACGAAGAATGGCTTCTCCAGGAGAATCCAGGAGGAGGGAAGGGTTAACTGACGAGAGTTCATCCCCAAGGCAAGGAAGGCTCCAGAACTCCAATAAGGATGGCTGCTCTCGGCTGAACACCAACACCGAGGAAGGGAGCTCTGAACGAGCGAGAAACCACCTTCATCAGGAAGCAGGACAGCTTTCGTGCCAAAAGCCCAGAAGACGTCACGACAGAAGGGGAGGGGTGAAGGCCTAGATCTGGAGTCTGACTACCACGACCCTCCGCTGGGGCCATCAGGGACCACGACGTCAAAGCATCACGCAGAGGCCACAAGATCTCTGTACATCAGGACATCAGCCAAGTGGAGGACCAGCCACAAGGATGGAATGGGAGATGAGTGAGGACTAGATAAGCTCAATGAGAGCTCGTCTTTGACTTCCTCCTACCATCACCTCCCCAGGGAGGGGCTTCAGTCGCACATCGCGGCCTCCAAGTTGATCGGAAGATCTAAGGTAGAGCCTGATTGTAGCTGGATAACTAGACATGGGCTAGTGTACCGCTACACCTGCTACACTGGATCTCGGCTACACAACCATCATGTCTTCGATCCTAGCCTCTGCCGTCTCCATGTGTCACCAGTGCCTCAATCTCGTCAAGCCAGCAGACCGAGTCCACTGCCGCTCCTGTCTGCGACACTATTGCCTGGCCTGCATTCAGGAAGAGCTAGGACCTATTCTGGGACCGTCAGACGCAGGATTTCTCATGACAGTCTGTAAACGGCTGGTGGAGAGCGAACAGACAACCTATCACTGCATGACGTGCGTCGACGCCAAGGACATTTCCTGGTGTTCCATCGTGGATCAACTAGTGGCCCAGGGAGTCTTCCACCCCATGATCCTGGGCGACCTCCTCATTCACAACGGCAAGAGCAAAGAACTCACGAAGTTCATGGAGCTGTGCGACATCATCTACCGCGAGGCCAGCGTGCTTCTGGAGGGCAATCTCATGGGCGGAGACGAGGCTAGCGAGTCGTCCCAGCCGAACATGCCGACCTCCCAGCAGAAGGAATACACCAGCCTGGCGCATGTGCGATTGGCTATCACTCTGCTTGAGAACCAGCTGGGAAGGATTTCTCCAGTCGATTACCACCGACCATTACTCCAACGACACTACAGGAAGCTTCGTTTCAACCGGAGACAGCTTCTGGTCACTGCGGCAACAGCGGAGGAGACTGACGCCGCAGCAGCTCTTCTCTCCTTGTCCGAGATCCAGATGGAGCAGGAGGAACAAGACCAACCATTGATGTCGACGCTGACCACGTCGCCTTCACTCGACGAACTGCCCAACGAAATCCTGGAGCTGATCCTACGATACCTCGATGGACACAGTCTCGCTGGAGCTCGGCTCGTGTGCAGCAAGTGGCATTGGTTGGTGGATCAAGCACCGCGGGAGTCCTTGGCCAAGGTCCACTTTCGTTCCCTGACGGTGATGGCACAGAACGGACTGGAGATCAAGCTGGAGAAGTTCACTGATGAGGCTATTCCAGGAGATGCGGACGACGAAGAACCACCATTCAAGTCACTTCGTCTCGACCCACAACCGAACGGAATAAGACGGATCAAGAAACAGAAAAGACTGAGTCTGACGAGGAGCACCGTCGGCACCACACTCAGGCTTACCGACCGAATGACGAATGAGGAGATGTCACGCCTTATGAACTACTTCCGGCACATCTCCACAGACAAACTGGTGCTGCAAAGCCTGATTGGCAAGGGGTTGATGACGATGTTGCTGATCTTCAAAAGGATGTGCCTGGACAATAACGCCATCGTCTTCGACTTTTGCGACTTTCAGGACGTCCCCAAACACATGATCGTCAACTTCCTCAAGCCCTGCCGCAACTGCTTGACGGAGGTGGAACTATCTTCCTGTCGCCATATGGGCACCTCTTTCTCTCCCGACGAATTCTGGATGGAAATTGGCGACCTCTCCAGTTCGATGCCCACCATCAGACTTAAGTATCACTACGCCAGCTCCCCTTGGATGGACCAACTGGCGAACAAGATTCTGAGTCTTCCACATCCGCCGTGGATGCTGGAGCTCGACGGGGTCAATCCTGCTCGAGAGGCTGTCTATCAGCGTATCCTCGACTGGCTAGAAGAAGACACTGAGATGGGGCCAGTATGGGTGGAGGAGAGACGGAAGCGAGATAGGGAAGCAGGAAGATCTGTCTCGCCACCGACCGAAGCCCATCCGCCAACGCCTAGTAGGGACCCCAGGGACCACTCGAGTCTATGGACCACCGCCAGCCAAGGAGACTCGTCCCTGTCTACCTCACCGAAAGAACCGGGGAAGAAGGCGCGAGGGGACTTCACCATCAAGATAGACAACTGCCATGGCATTCGTCTCCACGGCTTCAGATTCGAGATCTGGGCATCCGTCCTGCAACCCCGGGGCATGAACGTTGCCATTCAACAGCAGAAGATACTGGAGCATTGCTTCGATGGTCGAAGTTGCTACTCGACGCATCGGGAGCGGCTAGTGTTTAATCGACCGGATGGAGCCCAACTATCCCTCCACCTACAGAACTGACTACTCACTACCACCGCGATCAACTATCCTCTGTCACGCTCGATCTGGGATGTCGTCTTCACTTCCTAACTATGAGAACGTAACGGTCGTCCGTGCTCGTTACGTACTCCTGGACTCGTAACTCGCCGACCCCTGCTCACCGGACGATGATCACCTTCCTATCCCCTCTAGAGTTGCTATGCTTGTAGCTTAGATCCAAGGCCCCGTTCCTCTGCCTGCGCTAGCTACTGGTGTGATCACTGCTGTCCTTCCCGGCCGCCCCGCGGGTGCGCTGTGATGTTTCCCAAACCTGTTTTGTCCGTCCCATGTCGACGAGGCGGGCGGAAGGGGATGCCGGGATCAGTCTGTATAATTTCCCCCAAGATGCCCTAACCTGTTCCGCTCCTCTTCCGGGCTCTTCCGGTGACTTACGAAAGAGAATCTGGCTATGTTCCTGCTGTTAACACCACAGCATGCAAGCCAGGCTCTTCTGCAGCAACCTTTGGAGGTGTCTGACGAGCTGAGCAGCCAGCGGAGATAGCTCTGTGGCAGCCTGCGATCGGCTGAGTAGCCCCCAAAGGCTCCTTGCCTTCTTCTCTTCTCCTTCCCTCGCAGTTGGGACTAGGCAGTCAGGACTTTCTGTCTCTAATTTTGGACATCCTCTTCAACTGATCGCGCAACAGTTCGATGCAGAGAATTGACCACAGCAAGGAGCCAGGAGAGATAATGCATTCCAGAACCGGATAGCTAATTGGGCTGGCGTGAACGGAGCATTAGCAGAGTGTCAGCGCCCAGCCCCTCTTTTTGACCCAGGTGTACATTTTAGGGGTCATTGCTATATCTTAAAATTGATAAGGATTTTGTGCTTCACAGAAACGTCCATTTGTTCTGATTCTTTTTGCATTGGAAAGAGCATCATCAAATTGACTAAAACTTGTGAGATTTTGCCCAAAAACGGTAGAACACAAGAGAAAATTACTCAAAACCATTTGTCCGAACTCCTTCTCCTTCTTCTTCTCCTTCTTCTTCTCCTTCTTCTTCTCCGCATCTATTCAATGGACGATAGTAGGTATTCATTTCTTCCCCCCCCCCTCATCGGGTCCTTGGGCCTCATCATGTATTTTATTATTGATAAATCTGAAGTTAAGCTAAGGCAACATATGCACCAGTGGTGTAGTGGTTTAAGCGATTGGACAGCTGGGCAAAACTGGCAGGTTCGAATCCTTAATAAGCATTTATTTTTATTTTTGTGTATTTAAATACTAAAAGTAGAAGAAATATCTGGTACCATCGGCAAGCCAAAAAAAAGTCTCTTTTCTCCCAAAATTGAAAATGCCCCGAGTCAAAAGTCAAAGAAATAAAACTTCTACTACTGGAATCTGCTGCGTCATCTGCATTTTGTTTTTGGGCACGCATGGAAAGAGCCTCTGAACTGCGCGCCAAAAACAAAATGCAACTGTCAAGCAGCAGATTCCAGTAGTAGAAGTTTTATTTCTTTGACTTTTGACTTGGGGCATTTTCAATTTTGGGAGAAAAGAGACTTATTTTTGGCTTGCCGATGGTACCAGATATTTTTTACCCCTTTTTACCCATTTCCATTTTTCCAGAATGGCCACTGCTGATGTGCCGATTGGGATGTTGCCGGGGCAGGAGCCCGCCGCTCCAGCCAGCCTTGCCAACGGCCAGCAGCACCAGGAGCCTCGCCAGCCTCCCAAGGAGCACCACCATCATTATACAGCAGGAACTTAGCCAGATTCTCTTTCATAGTCACCGGAAGGAAAGGGAAGCAGAGCGGAACAGGTTGGGGCATCTTGGGGAAAATATACAGACTGATCCCGGCCTCCCTTCCGCCCGCCTCCTCAACATGGGTCAACAAAACCAGCTTGGGAAACATCACAGCGCACCCACGGGGCGGCCAGGAAAGGCAGTAGTGATCACACCATCAACTAGCGCAGGCAGAGGAATGGGCCTCGGATCTAAACTACAAGCTCCACACTACTATAGGGGACAGGAGGGTAATCATCTTTTGGCAAGCAGGAGTCGAGCGAATTCTGAATCCAGGGATATGGGGTGAGCACGGACAGCAATTGTGTTCTCGACGTCCCAGATCGAGAGTGAAGGAGGACGCCAATCGCGGTGGTGATGAGGGGTCAGTTTTGTAGGTGTAGGGAGAGTCGGGCTCCATCCGGTCAGTCGAACACTAGTTGCTCCCAATGCGTCGAGTAGCAATTTTGACCGTCAAAGCAGCGCTCCAGTATCTTATGCTGTTGAATCGCGACGTTCATGCCCCGGGGCTGCAGGACTGAGGTCCAGATGTGGAATCTGAAGCTGTGTAGACGGATGCCATGGCAGTTGTCTATCTTGATGACGAAGTCCCTTCGCGCTTCCTTCTCCGGTTCTTTTGGCACTGTAGACAGGGACAAGTCTCCTCCTTGACGCCATACGTCCACTTGGCTAGTGGTGGTCCGTGGACTCGAGTGGTCACTGGAGTTCCCACTAGGGGTTGGCGGATGGGCTCCGGTCGGCTGTGAGACTGATCATCCCGCTCCCCTATCTCGCTTCCGTCTCTCCTCCACCCATACTGGCCCCATCATGGCGTCTTCTTCTAGCCAATTGAGGACATGCTGATAGACGGCCTTCCAAGCAGGACTGACTCCGTCGAGTTCCAGCATCCACGGTGGATGTGGAAGGCTCAAGATCTTGTTTGCCAGTTGGTCCATCCAAGGGGAGCTGGCGTAGTGATCTTTAAGTCTGATGGTGGGCAGCAAACTGGAGAGGTCACCAATTGCTACCCAGAATTTGTTGGGAGAGAATGAGGTGCCCATATGGCGACAGGAAGAGAGTTGCACCTCCGTCAAACGGTTGCGGCGGGGTTTGAGGAAGTTGATGACCATGTGTTTGGGGACGTCCTGGAAGTTGCAGAAGTCAAAGACGATGGCGTTGTTGTCCTGGCACATCCTCTTGAATATCAGCAGCATTGTCATCAATCCCTTGCCGCCCAGGCTTTGCAGCACCAGTTTGTCCATGGAGATGTGTCGGAAGTAGTTCATAAGGCATGGCATCTCCTCATTCATCATCCGGTCTGTAAGCCTGAGTGTGGTGCCAATGGTGCTCCTCGTCAGACTCATTCTTTTTTGTTTCTTGATTTGTCTTATTCCGTTAGGCTGTGGATCAAGACGAAGTGACTTGAATGGTGGTTCCTTGTCATCCGCGTCTCCCGGTATGGCCTCATCAGTGAACTTCTCCAGCTTGGTCTCCAGTCCGTTCTGTGCCATCACTGTCAGTGAGCGGAAGTGGACTTTGGCCAAGGACTCCCATGGTGCTTGATCCACCAATCAATGCCACTTGCTGCACATGAGCCAAGCCCCAGTGAGACTGTGTCCGTCGAGGCATCGTAGAATCAGTTCCAGGATTTCGTTGGGCAGTTCATCGAGTGAGGGTGATGTGGTCGGTGTTGGCATCAATGGCTGGTCTTGTTCCTTCTGCTCCACCTGGATCCCGGACAAGGAGAGAAGGGCTGCCGTGGCATCGGCCTCCTCCACTGTTACTGCCATAGCCAGGAGCTGTCTCCGGTTGAAACAAAGCTTCTGGTAGTGACGTTGGAGTAGTGGTTGGTGGTAGTTGGCTGGAGAAATCCTTCCCAACTGGTTCTTGAGCAGAATGATGGCCAACCCCACATGCGCCAAGTCAGTGTATTCCTTAGGCTGGAAGATCGGTACATTCGGCCGAGATGGCTCGTGGGCGTTGTCTCTTCCCATGAGATTGCCCTTGGTGGTGGCGAGCAATCCGTGGTCCTTCGTTGCTCTTGGATCTGTCTTGGCAACCTCTAGGAGCATGCTGGCCTCGTGGTAGATGATGTCGCACAGCTCCATGAACTTCGTGAGTTCTTTGCTCTTGTCGTTGTGAATGAGGAGGTTGCCCACGATCGTTGGGTGGAAGACTCCCTGGGCCACTAGTTGATCCACAATGGAACACCAGGAGATGTCTTTGACATCGACGCACGTCATGCAGTGATAGGTCGTCAGTTCGTTCTCCACCAGCCGTTGACAGACTATCATGAGAAATCCTGCGTCTGACGGTCCTAGGGTGGGTCCTAGCTCTTCCTGAACACAGGCCAGGCAATAGTATTGTGGAAAGTAGTGGCATCGGACTTGGTTGGCTGGCTTGACGAACTCGAGGCATTGGTGGCAGATGGTGATGGCAGAAGCTAGGATCAAAGACATGATGGTTGTGTAGCTGAGATCCGGTGTAGCAGGTGTAGCGGCGCACTAGCCCATGTCTAGTTATCCAGCTACAATCAGGCTCTACCTTAGATCTTCTGGTCAACTTGGAGGCTGCGATGCGCGAGTGAAGCCCCTGGGGAAGGAAGTCAGAGATGAGCCCTCGCTGAGCTTATCCCATCCTTACTCATCTCCCATTTCATCCTTGTCGCTTGTCATCCACATGGCTGATGTTATGGTGTAAGGGGATCTTGTGGCTTCTGCCTGATGCTTCGACGTCGTGGTCCCTGATGACCGCAGTGGAGGGTCGTGGTAGACAGATTCTCAAGGTCGAGGCCCTCACCCCTCCCCTTCTGTTGTGACATTTTCTGGGCCTTTGTCACGAAGGCCGTCCTGCTTCCTGATGAAGGTGGTTCCCCACTCGCTAGGAGCTCCTTTCCTCTACGTGTTCCTTTCTTGCACTTTGTCTCCCTTGGCCGAAGGGCATCCGTTGTATCGATGTCGGTGTCTGGCCAAAAGCAGCGTTCATTTCAGGTGTTGGAGCTCTGGTGCAGTGCTGTGAGGTATAACTCTTTGGGATTCTACTCCACTTTCCACCCCACGCCGAGACCTTTTACTCCACTTCCACTCCACCTCACTGGGCACTCTCCCCATTTTGTTTCACCTATTCTACTTTTTTCCACTTTCCAACCTTTTTTTACTTTTTTCTACTTTTTTTCACCTAAAATCTCAAAAATTTCTCATAAAGCCAAATAAATACTGAATTTGAAGCCGCGCCTCTTCCAGCACCTCAAAACAGTGGACTACTGTACATTAGGCACCCTTAAAAAGCAGGAGAGGTCAGCAGGAGGATATCTGCAGATTGCTGTTACATTCCAGGGATGGGGAGCCTCCTTAGGCTACAGCTTAAGGATGGAGGGCCTCTTTATGCTACAGCATAGTAAACTGAGGATACCCCTTTGCTACAATCTTCCTTATGCTATGTGCATAAGAAGAATGGAACCTCCTTATGTTACGTAAGAAGAATGGGGGATCCTCTTATGCTACATGAGAAGGATGGGAGAGCTTCCACTTGCTATAGCATATGCATAGGGGGCTATAGGGGTGTGGTAGTGCTCCTATGCTTCAACATAGGGATGGGGTAGGGCCCCTATGCTTCAACATAGGGGTGGGGGAGAAAATTTTGGGGTCAAGAGCAGGGCAAACCTTATTCTGGGGCAGAAATTTTGAGGAGAAAAGTGAAAAGTGAGTAAAAAGTAAAAAGGTGGAAAGTAAAAGGTCATTCTACTTCACTTCCACTCCACCTCACCGACCCTGGAAATAGTTTTTTGCAATTTCAATTCACCCAAATTTTCTCAAAAATAGTTTTTTTTTCCACTTTTTCTACTTTTCACTTTTTTTCTACTTTTTACCTCACAGCACTGCTCTGGTGCCTTCCTCTCACCTTGGAGATGAGCTCTCGTCAGTTCACCCTTTCCTCCTCCCAGTTTCTTCCGGAGAAGCTGTTCCTTGCACTTCCCTGGTGGAGGCCCTGCATCCAGAAGGATGGTGGTTTAGACTTTGTAGATGTCCTAGCATCAAGATGGACCCGGTGAAGTAGGTGGCCCGGCGACACTAGTGGCTAGGCATCCGAGAGGTCCTGACTACCAGGATGGCCGGCACTGTAGCTGTCCAAACCTCCTTGACCTAGGTGTCTTGATGAGGCGATGCAATACTGCGATGTCTCGGGGTCAAGAGGTACGGCGCTGGATCGTGGGGTGGCTGGGGCTGGGATGCATGATGTTGGCAATGGCATTTGTCGGTGTCTAAGCCGACATTAGTGGACAATGGCCCGGTTCTCTTTGGCAGGGTCCACTGCTGACCTCCTACTGAAAGAATGGTGTGTAGTGTCTGATGCGCTGTCAGAGCCTCCATCAGGAGATTGTGGTCTTGAAGAGTCCGTGCTGCACATCGCTGTTCTTGGTCCTGACATGGAAGGCAGGGCGGTAGCGTTGGCGATAGAGCTACTGGTGCGTCGGTGGCCTGGCTGTTGAAAGTGAGCGAGACGCAGCTATAGCTACCGTAGATTCCTTCTGGGGATAACCGGTGCGGGTACTCTATATCCTCCCGCCGGCCTGTTCTTGTTGTGAGCTGCAGACTTTGGAGTTGCAAGGTGGCACGGATTCCCCTAGGCAAGTTACGCAGGCCCGGGTAGCTAGACTGTCTGGAGTCTCCAGGTTGTAAGGCAAGGCTTTCTGGGTCTGCCCTGGTCTGTCGTACTCTTTAGATCCACCAGTAGTGTTTCTAAAGTTTCTGGAAGTCTTAGCATCCATCTCATGCTATTGTGATTTGTGATGTCCCTTGGCTGTTCAGGGGACCAGTACTGTCGTGGATGGGAGTTAGGGTTGTGCAGTCTAGGGTCCCGGCCATCCACAGAAACCGTGGAGGCTGCAATAACATCTGTGGCTGGGAACCAGCTCTTGAAGGACCGCAGAGATGAGGTCCCGCATCAGTCAATGCCACCACTCTCATGAGCCTCGGATCCATAGGAAGGAGCGGAAAGGGAGCCATCGCAACTGGTGTCTTCTTGATAACTCCATCTGCTCTGATGCTCGCTGAACATGTCGCAGTGGCAATCTGCAGTTGCCCGATGTCCCGGTTCCTGGTGGCCCCGACCGTGAGTATACTTGTCCGGTGAATCCTCTGTACAGAGGTCCGGGAAGGGTAGTCATAGTCAAGGTGATCCCCACTCAGTGGTGAGAGCTGCCATTGCAGTTCCCAGTAGCACTATCTGCCGGAGACAAGGAGAGATCCGAGTACTCTGCTTGCTTCCTCGGTGAGTGGATCGGAAGTCTTAACTTCCAGGATGCCTCAGAAGATTGGCCATGAAGGTGTGTATGCTGATGGGGGTGCTCGTCTCTCAGGTCTTCTTCCTAGCTCACTGAGATGTCGACGCGAAGTTTGGAACTCGTGAAGTCCTTGAGGCTCAGCTTAGTCCTAGAGCCGCCGAGGCATCTGTTAGCGGAACAGATGATCAGCACACATCCATGCCTCTTCGTCCGGTTCGAGATGACCCTCCTCGGTGGATAGAAGTTGAGTGCAGCTCTGTTGGTCAGTGAGGGCTGTCGACAACCTTCCTTAGGATGAGGGTAGGCGGCACTCGGAAGACTTCCTCGCTAGTTGAATTGGCATCTGTTCTCAGTCTCGGTATCCCAGACGAGGTTGAGAAGATGGTAGGTCAAGGTGAAATGTCTCTCCCCATGGAATGAGGCCAGGAGAGGGACGACAAAGACATGAACGTTGATGGCGGATTACGCTTTGTTGCCTTTCTTGTCGACTGTAGCTGTCAGAAGTCTTCTTTCTTGCTCGCTGAGACGTCTACCCGATGGTGGAAACTAGTGAGGACCTTGAGGCTCCGACTAGTTCCTTAGCTGGGGAAGCTTCCATCAGTAGAGCAGATGAGTAGCATCTCTCCATGTTCTCCACTCCCCTCCAGATGTCAGTCCTCAGCGGGAGAAGTTCCAGTGCAGCTGAGTGGATCCGTGAGAGTTATCGAGGACAACCCTGAGGGATGACAGAAGTTGCACTCGGATGACGTCTTGTTGCTGGAAGTGACTTCTGGTCTCAGTCGCCTCCTGCCAGTCTCCCGCAGTTGGTTGGAGACATGACGGTTGGAGTGGCTGGAGGAAGGGCTCAAGCGGTCTCCCGTCTTAGGCAAAAGGCCTGAACTGTTGTCAGTGGCAGAGGGAAGTTGGAACCCCCTCTGGCGGCAGTAGGAGGCTTGCATCCTCCGACATCAGTCGAGAGGTGTGGGCTTCCAGCAGCGTTCAGCGACAGACCTCGGCTCCTCATTGCCCATGAGTAGAAGGTCTTCATCACCAGTTGTAGCGGTGGGAGTCCTGAGCGACTGGTATCAGCTGAACAGGGGCTGGGTAGTAGCTGGCATGTCTTCCACCCAAGGTAGCGGATCTCAGCTTAATCAGTCCATGAGGGCATTGAGGGCAACCCTGAGGGCTGGGGGAAGTGTCACTCTGAGGACTTCTCCACCGTTCGAAGTGGCATCTGCACTCAATCGCCTCCAGTCAGTCTCCAGTAGTAGGTTGTAGGCATGATTCAGTGTAGCTGAAGGAAGGTTCCGCCAGTCTCCCATCCCAGGCAGGAGGCCTGAACGGCAGACGGCAGCAGATGGAAGTCTGGGACGCTTCTGGCAGTGGTAGTGGGCCATTGGATTCTCCAGTGTCAGCTTGAGATACCGTGTCTTCCGCGGTGGCCAACGAGAACCTTGGCCACCAGTGGTGGAAGCAGAGGTCTCAATTGGCTGGACAGAGGCGTGGGTGTCCTCCTGTCCAGGTAGGCAATCTCAGTGGTCTCCAGTGTCATGATGGAGGCTTGAGAAGTCGGTGGTAGCAAGCAGAAGACCTATCAGCCTCCAGTAACGCGCTGGAAGCCTGAGAAGCTGGTGTTGGCTGGCAGGAAACTCTGGCAGCCTTCAGTGGGCAGCAAGTCTTCCCATGCTTGTCTGGCAGGTAAAGGATGCTATCGGATGGCATCCAGTTTCTCTGGTCCATATAGAAGATGTCTACTGTTGTAGTCAATCAGTAGCCACTTGTCGGGTTGTCATCTGTCACGTTGTCGAGAATGTGTTGGCCAAAGCTGAGCTGGTAAAAAGAGCTCTGTTTGGGCCAGATGCAACAGGTGTAGGGTGGGGAGTGTAGGGACATAGAGTAGAGCAGGAGCTATAGCTGTGTTTTGCCAGCTAGGACGTTGTCCATCTTCTGTATGTCCACTGACAGTAGCACAGCTCGGCTTCTTGGTTCTTGTTCCGGGTACTCTTCCTCTGTTTCCCGTTTCCCTTTTTTGGTGCTCGTTTTGGGTGCTCATTTTGGGTACTCTTCCCTCCCAGTGGCCAAGGAAATGGATTTTTGGTCCTGTTGCACCGAGAGATGCATAACTTGGCGTGATAGTAGATGGCCAAGTGATGCTGGAACTCTATCAGCCGGGGCCAAAACATGGTGCAGTGCAGGGCTGCGGGCCTTGTCCAGGAGTGATGGAAGGAAGGCAGCGTGGTGCCATGGCTTGTCTACTTTGGCTGACTATGAACAGAGCGGCAATGAGTAGAAGAGTCAAGCTCCAGTTGCCGATGTAAGCTGGAAAGCTCAGCACTGGCTTTCAACTCTCTGCCACTGTTAGTAGCTGATGAAGTGAGCAGTGACGGTCTGAATGCCATCCGAGATGTACTCCGGTGGTGTTGAGCTGGGATAGGCCACTCAGTTTGTTGCTGTCCCAGTAGAAGCTGTGGGCCAAGCCATCCAGAAGCTGTGAGCTGCTGGCCGCTCGGCTTGACCTTGGACTGGTAGCCATGGAAGATGAGGGCAAGAATGGACTCTAACTGCTTCATGCCAATGAATATGTCTGGCAAGAAGCGGAGTTGCAGTAGAGCAGAGTGGAGCTCTAGAGATCAGCGCTCTGCAGCTGGGGGCAAGGGTATAAAGCAGGGGATGGGTGAGGCGCTGTGCTTGAGCTGGACGGCGCCGGCAGCCTTGCCAATGAAGGCAGACCAGAAGCACCCGCACTCCGCTGCTAGTGCCATGTAGACCTTCCTGTTTGCCCTCACCATGCAGCAATCCATGAAGACGTGTTTCTCTAGCCATCTTTGAAGCCGGGTAGGTTCTCCTGCTCTTCGATAGATGGACTAGATCGATGGCTTCCGATCGATTGGGGCTCATCGAAGACGGAACTGAGAATCGCAGTTCCCCACATCTTCCCTTCGTTCTGGAGGCTCACTTGGACTCAGAGTCTTTGATGAGTGGGCTGTAGAGGGTCTGCCGTGAATTGTGCATTTGGGACATGGACTTGCGTCCTCATTCCAAGTTGTATTCCTGTGTTCTTGAATGTCAGTTGGGCTTTCTCTCTCTCTTCTCCTTGTCTGTGCCTCAGGCTGTTGGGATGCATCGCTTTCTTGAGCAAATTTTCCAATTCCAATTCTTCCCCATGGTGCGTCAGTGAGTCGCTCCATTTGAGCGGTGTTTCTCCCCTTGCTCTGGTGTTTCTCTCTGACGACTGACTCTCAAGGGGAAGGGCGGACAGGCAGGAAGGGCAGCAAAGCATGCATTGCAGCAGGGGTGACAGGAAAGCAAGGGAGGGCAATGGTGTGGGCGTAGAGAAGCCATCGCAGAGGTCTGCAGTGGCTGCTTCATCACCACTGACGGCAGGCAATACTCTTGGCTCTCTGCCACCATCTGTTGTTCTCCTCCTTCCTTGCACTGTTTCTCCACTTGGCTTGCAATGGAGGCGAGCGTGAGCGTGATCGGGAGCGGGAGCGGGAGCGGGAGTGGACTGATGAAGATGATGCTCCCGGAGTGTCCAGTCGTCGCATCCTCTTGGAGTTCCCTCCGGTCAGGATGGCCTTGCCGGCCTCAGGCAGCTCGTCAACAGAGTCGGACATGAACTGGGCCAGTCTGCAGACCTCCTGCATGTCCGATTGCAGCAGGCGCATGCGGCGAAGTCCATCAAAGGCGGCCTGGAGGTTCTCGGCCTGCTTCCGGTTGATGACAAAGCCATCCCCCTTGATCTTGCTCAGTTGCTGTTGGAGGGACCGCTTCTCACATTCAAGCTTGTCCCGGGCAGCTTGAGCTTGGCCTTGCTCCTGGATGGCCTGCTCCTTCTCGGCCTCGATGTTGGCCAGCTGCCTCTGGAACTCCTCGTGGCCCTTCTCCAGCGTCTTCACCTTTGCCTCCAACCCCAGGCACTTTCTTTCCCAGGAAAGGGCCTTCTGTGCTTGGAGGGATTCAAGGCGAGATCTGATGACAGCGCCTCTCTGTTGCTGAACTTGCCGTTCCAGCTCCAGTATGCGGCTGTCCTTGTAGTGGAGTTGCTGGAGGTGACTGGCGCATTGGCGCTCCAGGTTGTTGATCAACCTGGAGCCGGTGTCCAGGTAGGCTTGCAAGCTCCGGTATCCTGGGTCCATCTCTCTCCTCCTCTTCTCGATACTCCCTGGGGCTGAGGCTTCAAGGAAAGGAAGAGGAGCAATGACGGCTCTAGGCGCCACCGGTACTGACGATGGTGATGGCGAGGCCATTCCTCTCCTCCTCCCCTCGAGACTCTTGGCAGCCGGGGCTCCCTGAAGGGGAAGTGGAGCAAAGGTGACCCATTGCGTTGTTGGGGTTGACGGTGATGATGCCAGGGTCTTTCTTCTCTTCCTCATCTCTAGGCGCTCGGAGGGTAGAGCTTCCTGAAGAGGGAGTGGGGCAAAAGTGACCCTGGTAGCAGATGTAGCTGGGGATGAGGCTGTAGATGAAGACTCCATCTGCGCCGGAGATGAAGCGATTGGTGATGGCCTGGCCAAAGGTGTGTTGCAGGAGACGCTGGCTTCTGTTCCCATTGAAGGCGGGGCTTCTGGGACTCCCTCGGGCAGCAGGTAGGCTGGTGACAGAGGGATGAGTGGGGAAAGGACCTGAAGCTCAGCCTCCGCCTTGGTCGGTGATGAGGAGTCGGGTTCTCGTCTTGGCAACCGTCGGTGGCGGCTGGGAGATTGCTGTTCATGTCGATGAGACTTCTGGCCCTTCTCCTTGGAGTCCTTGCCTCCCTCTAGGAAGGCCAGGAGCTCTTCTCCTTTGTCGAAGGCTTGGGAGTGCTCCTGTCCGTCCAAGTTTGGTGGCTTGTCGGAGAAGCGCGTTCACTTCCTTCCCGGCTCCGACTTGGAGCTAGCTCCTCCTTCCTGCTCCTCCTCGCCTACCTCCTCTCCTTCCTCTCCCTCCTCCTCTTGGTGCGGCGTGGTGTCTTTTTTGTCTCCCTGGGAAGAGTGTAGGTTGAGGGAAGGGTGTGGAGGGGCGTGGGGGCTAGCGACTGTCGGCTGTGGGAGATTGTCGGTGGACATATTTCTCAGAGAGAAATGTGTCAGGGGCTGATGAAGGGGACTGGAGGCCGTCGACAATGAGCTGCTATAGTGTGGAGGCCGACGGTGACAGCAATGGATAGTTGCTGGGGAATTGGAGTTGGGGCTCAGAACTTGGCTCAGCCAGGCATCTGAGGGTGAGTGGGAAGTGAGGGGCATTGATGGGGGGCTTGGCCAAGGGACTGACTGAGGCTGGAGGAGTAGCTGGCTGAGTCTGGGTACCTCCGATCCTCCCCCAGCAGCGGAGGGTGGGGCCATAGTGGTTGGAAGGTGTTGATGATGTAGAGAAGCGGGGGAAGAATTTCCAAGCTCTTGTGTGTGGAGGCCAAAGCAGGCTTGGCAGAGGCCTGTCTCTGTGGAGCATTGGCGGAAAAACTTCAGCTTCATTTATCACCATTAGCCAGTGCGTGTGGAAGGAGGGTGTGTAAAGTTGATGAAGGGGGCCATTAGGTGGAGAAAGGGGGATTGTTAGCGATCCTGGCTCCGGAGGCGCTGGGGCGATTAGGACTGACAAATGAGCGTCAGTATTTGGGAAGCCGCTTTTTGCAAGGGGGCAAAAGGCGGGGGCAGGGGGGGGGGGGGTGGTGGCAGGGCAGAGTCATCCGTCATCCGCACTTGCTATCCCTTAGCAGCCGCTTTTTCTGGAGAGAGGCGCAGGGAGTAGGGTGTGGCTGTAAGGAGGGTCATTAATCTCCCATTGTTTGTGCTCTCTGGGGGCTGCTTTTCAGAGCTTGCGCCAAAAAACGTAGGCCCGCAGAGGAGAGAGTGGAGGGGGGGCAATTAGTCCGCCCTCTCTTCTTGCCGCCCTTCTTGCAAAGACTTGGGGAGCAGGTTCTTGCTGGCTGGAGTGGGGGGTGTTTTGCAGGGGAGGTGATTGTGTGGCACGCTGAGGGGTGGAGTGTGCAGCGCAGGGGTGCCTGCGGAGGGGGCTGTTTTTTTGCCCAGTGACAAATAGTAGGTTGAAGGCTTGTGTAGGCGGCAAATTGGCGCGGTGGTTTTAGCCACTTCTTGTTAGCTGAAATCCGCCGCCGTGCACTCCACAAACTATTTGAAGCAGTAGCAAGGCAGCACTCCAAGGACTTTTGATGAGTTTCATTCTCAAAGCAGTGTTTGTCGGTTTTGTAGCAGATGATTTATTGTCCACTCTACTTGAATCAGCCGCCAGTTTGGCTGCTAAGTGGATTTGTAGTAGTCCGCACTGCTGGATTCAGCCACCTGTCTGGCTGCGAAGTGGAATCTAGTAGTCCGCGCTCATCGAGGTCAGCCGCCGTTGGCTGCAAAGCGGACTCGTAGTAGTCAGCACTCGAAGGATCAGCCGCCTAGTCAGCTGCGAAACAGACTCCTAGTAGTCTGCGCTCGTCCAGTCAGCCGCCAGTTCGGCTGCAAGGCGGGCTCCTAATGGCCCGCACTGACAAGATCAGCCGTGTAGTCAGCTGCTAAGCAGACTCCTAGTAGTCTGCGCTCGTCCAGTCAGCCGCCAGTTTGGCTGCAAGGTGGGCTCCTAATGGCCTACACTGACAAGATCAGCCATGTGGTCGGCTGCTAAGCAGACTCCTAGTAGTCTGCACTTGTCCAGTCAGCCACCAGTTTGGCTGCAAGGCGGGCTCCTACTGGCCCGCGCTGATGAGATCAGCTGCATAGTCGGCTGCGAAACAGACTCCTAGTAGTCTGCGCTTGTCCAGTCAGCCGCCAGCTTGGCTGCAAGGCGGGCTCCTAATGGCCCGCACTGACAAGATCAGCCGCATAGTCGGCTGCTAAGCAGACTCCTAGTAGTCTGCGCTCGTCCAGTCAGCCGCCAGTTTGGCTGCAAGGCGGGCTCCTAATGGCCCGCACTGACAAGATCAGCCGTGTAGTCAGCTGCTAAGCAGACTCCTAGTAGTCTGCGCTCGTCCAGTCAGCCGCCAGTTTGGCTGCAAGGCGGGCTCCTAATGGCCCGCACTGACGAGATCAGCCACCAATTTGGCTGCTAAGCAGACTCCTCATAGTCTGCACTAGTCAAATCATCCCCTGGCGGAGTTCAACGGAGGCTGAGGGTTTTGTGTTCCGTACTCCTTCCCGCGTTGATACCAGCCGCCTGGTAGGCTGGGCACTGTCATTTGCCTCCTAGTAGGCCTGCACGGTCGCAAATTCTGTGCTCGTCAGCTCAGAGTCCCATAAGACAAATTCGCTCTCCTCTGCATCCTCCTCCCATCCGTCGATGGCTTGAGGTGGCAAAAGGCGTTTTAGGCCTTGCAGAGTAACAAGTTGGGCCTTCTGCCCAAAGTGAGTAAGAAAGAGGGTGCTTTGCCAGCTCCCTCATGTGGCAGCCACTCCCATGTCGGCCGCCCCTGCCTTGAAACCTGCTTCTCTCCTGCTTCCTCAGCAATGCGGGAGAGGGTGGGCAGGGCATGCCCTTGCAGTCGCTCCGCCTCCCCCCCCCCATAAGGGCAACAGATTGAGTAGCAAGTAGTTGTTGCCCGCTGGCTCCTAGTAGCTCTTAGATGGGGCTTTCTGCTACCATCTGTGTTCAAGGTTCAATCCGCAGTTGGAGTCCACAGAGGAAGGCTGCTGTGAAAGAAATGCGAAGTGCAGATGCGGCGTCATGGTCATCCTCAAGTCTGCAGTCAAAGTACACAGAGGAAGGCTGCTAGAGATGAGGGGGGTTGACCCTTGAAGATTGAGTCACGCTGTTTGCCAATTCCCACCCGCAGTCGGAGTCCACAGTGGAAGGCTGCTGAGGGGGAACTGCAGGGACAGTTTGACTTGAGGGAGTTGCTGCTGTTTGGCACTTTCCGTCCGCAGTCGGAGTCCACAGAGGAAGGCTGCTGAAGTGGGAGTGCAGGGACAGTCTGAGCTCCTAGTGGCCATAGGCCCGTGCCTGCCAGTTCAGGCCATAGATGAGTGGCTGAAGGCGGGTGCCTGCCGAATCAGGCCGTCCTTGAGTGGCCGGAGGCCAGTGCCTTGTTCATGTTGCAGTTGAAGGCGATCCAGATGCCGCCAAGCTTGATGAACAAGGCCGAGTAGAAGTTGGCCGGAGGCCCGTGCCAGACGCCCTCCAGACCTTTACTGCTCACTTTCAAAAATAGCACTTTTTCAGAGGGCACTAAGCATCACTAAACTAACTCTATCTAAGCCTACGACTGTTCCTAAGCCTAAGCCTAAGCCTGAACCTAAGCCTAAGCCTAAGCCTGAACCTAAGCCTAAGCTTAAACTAAGTGCAAGCCTTTTTGACAAGGTGTTCTCGGCTGGCGCCAAGATGCGCGGCCTCATTTCCAAGCCAAACACCTAAGCTACACGAACGAGTATTACCAAGTGCAAATTCATTTCTTCCAAGTTTTACTTGTGATTTATGACCAGTCATTTATGAATTTTTGTACATTGAAACATCAAAAAAATGAGTTTTGGGCAATAATCGAAAAATTACGTGAGCCCCAAAAATGGCCTCGAGATACCACCTAGGCGCACTTTCATGCAAAAAATCAGGCAATTTCGTTGAAAAACCAGTGATTTATAATTTTCGTACTTTGAAACATCAAAAAATTGAGTTTTGGGCAAAAATCGAAAAATTACATGAAGCCCAAAAAATGGCCTGGAGATACCACCTAGGCGCACTTTCATGCAAAAAATCAGGCAATTTCATTGAAAAACCAGTGATTTATGAATTTTCATACTTTGAAACATCAAAAAATTGAGTTTTGGGCAAAAATCGAAAAATTACATCAAGCCCAAATAATGGCGTGGAGCTACCACCCAGGCGGACTTTCATGCAAAAAATCAGCCATTTTCATTGAAAAACCAGTGATTTATGAATTTTCGTATTTTGAAACATCAAAAAATTGAGTTTTGGCCGAAAATCAAAAAATTACGTCAATCCCAAAAAATGGCCTGGAGATACCACCCAAGCGGACTTTCATGCAAAAAATCAGCCAATTTCGTTGAAAAACCGCGGAGTACGGGCCCCGGAAAGACATATATATATATATATGCGGACAGACGGACACAAAAATGGGGTAACTGCTTAAGCTGGCCTTGGCCGCCCGCTGCTTCGGGCAGGGCGCCAGAGCTCCGGAGGCCGGAGGGCATGGGTGCGGAGGCCCCGGAGCGTAGCCTAGCATGCGAAGCATGCTAGGTGAAGCGTAGGGGCCGTAGCACCCATGCCCTCCGGCCTCCGGAGCTCTGACTGCCCTGCCCTCCGCGGCAGGCGGCCTTCAGCCGCGCAAAAAAGGGGTGTTTTTGAAAGTGAGCGGTAAAGGCCTGAGCCCGCCAGACGCATTTCTGTAGCTGAAGAGCTGGGAGGAAATGTGTTGGCCACTGTTGATCATTGACGCGTCATTCTTGGCAATCGATTGATTGGCAGGGAATGAGTGGCGGTCAATGGGCGTCTTGTGGAGGGTGGAGGCCTGGAAGCCGGAGCAGAAGCCGTAGGTGGAGGCCTTGAAGCTGCAGTCCTCGTAGATTTGCACCGCTTAGAAAGCCATCAAATCTTAGTTAGACGCCGTCGAACCGAAGTTCTTGAGACTTCTTCTTTTATCTGTCCTTAGGATAATAGAAGTGTCAAATTTCCGCCTAATATTTCATTAAAGTTAAACTTTAATGTTCCCGTTCGGCGCTGACTGATCTGATGCCAAGGTAGAGCTGGTTGAGGCCGTGCTTGTTGCAGAGGCGCTAGAAGCTCCAGGCGTTCAGCTAGGCAACCTTGGCCATGTCGAATTGGAACAGTGTTTGAGGGTTGCAGGTGTAGGAGTGGAGGTGACGGGAAGCTTAGCAGGTCCATCGGCGTCCATCTGTACACTGGCCAAGCGGCGTTTGCAGGAGCAACTGAGGCGTTTCTCTTGCTCTGCAAAGGGATGCTTGGAGATATAGATGGGCAGTGTGGTGTTAACAGCAGGAACATAGCCAGATTCTCTTTCGTAAGTCACCGGAAGAGCCCGGAAGAGGAGCGGAACAGGTTAGGGCATCTTGGGGGAAAATATACAGACTGAGCCCGGCATCCCCTTCCGCCCGCCTCATCAACATGGGTCGACGAAACTGGTTTGGGAAGGACAGCAGTGAGCGCACCCACGGGGCGGCCGGGAAGGACAGCAGTGATCACACCAAGAGCGAGCGCAGGCAGAGGAACGGGGCCTCGGATCTAAGCTACAAGCACCAGTCTACTAGAGGGGACAGGAGGATGATCATCGTTGTTGAGCCTGCGGTCGAGTGGTGTCTACATCTGAGGAGACAAGTCCAGCATCCGCGCGAGCAGTCCGAATTGGAGACAGAGGAAGAGACGATCGGGCCGAAGACAGCGGGCGTCGTCGTAGAAGGACGGAGTAGCGGTTCCGAAGTGGAAGACTCCAGGATCCAGCTCGTCAAACGTCCTTCCGTCTCAACTTGGCCGAAGCTTGTCTCCGGTTCCAGTCCAGCTATAGCATAGGGTTGATTCCAGGCATTGACAAGGAGATGGAAGAGGTCGAGGTTGAGGTCAAGGTCGAGGCCAGTTTAAGACTGCAGGTAGAGGGAGAGTCGAGCCCCATCGGGTCTCATCAGAACCATCCAGCGTCAATCTTCCGCATATTGGCTTTTTCCGTCGAAGCACTGCTCTAGTATCTTGCTGACCCCTACCGCCACTCTAATGCCGTCAGGCTGTAAGACGTAGGTTCCGGCCTGAGAGCCGAATTGTTGGAGACCGAGGTCACGGCCATTGTCGATCTTAATGATGAAGTTATGTCCTCTGTACTTGATCGCCGATCTTCTTCTTCCGTCCGTCGTAGTGGGACTTCCTTCTCGGTCCTGAGCATCGGCGGGTGGAGAGGTGAGGTCCGGCTCCGAGGGAATGGAGTCTGTGACCTTTTCCTTCCTTTGCCTTGCTTTGATCCAAGCTGGACCCATCGTCGTGTCCTCTTCGAGCCAGTTGCGGATCCGCTGATACACTACCTCCGGCATTGGGTTGATGCCGTCGAGGTCGAGCATCCAGGGTGGTTGCGGAAGCAACAAGATTCCCGTGGCCATTCGATCCATCCACGGAGAGTTGGCATAGTGATCCGTGAGATGGACGGTTGAAAAGGGGCTGGACAGTGGGCCAATGGCCTGCCAGAGCTCGGGAGGAGATAGGGACTTGTCTAGGTCTCGACACGTAGACAGCTGGACCTCGGTTAAACGGCCTCGTCTTGGCTTGAAGAAGTCGAAGATCATCTGCTTGTGGACTCCGTCAAAGCTGCAGCAGTCGAAGACCATCACCTTGTTGTCCAGGCACATTTCCTTGAACATCAGCAGCATTATCTTTAATCCCCTGCTGCTCAGACCTTGTAGTGTGAGCTTATCCGCAGAGATGTGCCGAAAGTAGTTCAGGAGCCTTCGTTGCTCTTCGTGGTCCGAGATGACATCGGTGAGGCTGAGCGTGCGGCCGGTGAAGGTTCTGCTCAGACTCGGCCTCTTCTGCTTAACGATTCGCTGCATTCCTCCCTGTTGTTCGGTGGACTGAAGGAGGGCATGGAGGGAAGGGTGAGGGTAGTTGGAGTCGGAGTCCAGGCGGGACGACTTCGATGGTGGTTCACTGTCCTCTTCGACTTCTCCTGGGACTACTTCATCCGCAAACTTCATCAAGTGAATCTCCAGCCGATACCGAGCCGATACCATCAGTGAACGAAAGTGGACTTTGGGTAAAGTTCCCCAAGGAGCTCCGTCCACTAGATGAAGCCATCTGGAGCACATGAGACGAGTGCAGGCCAGGCTGTGTCCATCTAGATGCCGTAAGATCAACTCCAACATCTCGTTCGGTAGCTGGTCAAGTGTTGATGGTGTCGTAGGAGGTGGATGGGGAGGTGGAGGTGACGGATGGGGGTGAACCGGGTTTCCTTCCCATCCACTCAGTGAATTCTCCCACTTGTTGCTCTCTCCTAGGGGTTCCTTGGTCTGCAGCTGTTCCCAGTGACAACGTAGTTCCCGATGATGACATTGGAGAGCCGTTCGACCGGAGTGGCTTGAGGAAAGTCGATCTAACTGATTTTCCACTAGTGCCATGGCCAGAAGTAGTTGGTGCCCACTGTTGTAGTCTTGGTGGTGGGTGAGCGTTGATGTCCTCTGATGACAGTTGTTGGGGACGCTGTCTGTTATGGTGGTGGATATCAGACGTCCTTGCGTGGCTCCGCCAGTTGGAGTCAATGCCTCCAGAAGAACGCAAGCTTCCTGGTAAAGGACGTAGCTTATGGTCAGGAACCGCTGCACTCCTTCACTGTTGACGTGATTAAACTGGAGCTTGGCCAAGTTCTCCGGGTGGAAGATTCCCTGAGCCACGAGCTGTTCTACGATGGGGCACCACGATGAGACGCGGTCCTGAGTACAACTGGGGCAGCAGTAGATCGCTGAGCTGTCTTCCAGTAGTCGTTGACAGACTCTCATGAGCAGTATGACTTCCGCCGGTTCCAGGATTGGTTCCAGTGTCCCTTGAGCGCAGGCTAGACATAGGGGTTGTCAACAGTTGTCGCAGTTGACCTTGTCCGCTGGAGCTACTCTTCTGGTGCACTCGCGACAGTATGTGTCAGTGATGTGCCTCGGTGCTTCCATTGGTCGTCGGAGATGTCGTAGTGGCTGTCCAGCCAGTGTCTGTTCTTTCGGCTACAACCGGGTTCTACCTTAGTCTGTCTCGACAACGTGAAGGTCACGGAGCGCGAGGGACATCTCTGAGAAACGAGGAGGTGAGTAGGCTTGGTGGGAGTCTCGTCGACCTCTCTCCAGTTCCCCGTTTGCTCATGGTTCCTCCCTTTCTCAAGCTCTTGTTGGTGACTAAGGGCCGAACTCCCTGTGTTCCCACTCCGTGTTACTTCACCCGCAGTCTCTCGGGTTGGCTCTAGTCTAGCATCAGGAGGGCTCACTGTTCTGGCAGTTCCCCGAGCATCCTTCTGAGGACGTCGTTGTTTTCCATGAGGGTGAGTTGCTGTCTCGCAAGCTTCCTCCCTGTCAGCGATGGCCTCATCGACCGCAAGGCCGGTAATGACGGTAGATGATGAGAAGGTGGACGTTCGGTATTAACTGGGACCAAATAGGCCGAGCTTCCTCCTCCTGTTCGGAAAGACAGTCGGAGCGCTGTCGATCCGTTCCTTTCTTGTGTCCCTCCTTCCATAGTGGACTGGTGGCATTCATGGTACTGAGGCCATGTGACGTTCCAGCACCTCCTCCCCCACTTAGGTGGACGGGGACTTCTTGGATCCGCTTCTGCTCCTGTTCTCATCATGGAGCATTCGTCATTATGCGGGAAATTATCCTCGGTCTGTCTCGGGCAGGTGTAGATGGGCTGTGCTTCTTGCCCATCAGAGATGAGAAGTGTAGGGACTGGCGTGAGGATGGATAATCAGAGGAGTGTTGTCGAGACTCCTCTTGATGTGTCATCCCTATTGGCCCATCTGTCGCCAGCCGCCGGGTATCACTTCTTAATTCCACTGTGATCCACCAGTTCTCAGTTCCTGGACTTGAGCGTGAGTGAGTGGCGATGAATCGATGGTTTCTTCCATTGTCCTGCCTGAGTCTGGGTCTCTACTGTCCTCATCTCCATATGCTGATGGTGCAGTTGTCTCTTCCTTCAAGCTGAGTGGGGTCGGGTCAGGTACTTTTTCCTTCCCGGCGGCCAGAGAGGTGTTGCAGAGGGAAGTGAGGCGACGTGAGCAACATAGCGTGGATGTTGTATGGACAGCGTGGCCTGTGGTGTCCCTCCGTTAGTTGAAATGATCAACTCATCCGGTGCTCAGTATTTGAGGGTCCGAGACTTGTTCTCCGACCGATCCGCCTGCTCAATGGTCCGGCGGTTCCCAGTCGTATCTTCTCGCTGTCACTGTACTGCTGTAGGGCCGATGTCAAGGCAATGGCGGCTGCAAGGACGATGTCTTGGCGTAATTGCCTAGAGGTCTCAAGCCGGGTCATGTAGATGTAGGTTGAAGGCTCCAGTGGGCTGCGATGGAAGATAGCAACTATGGTTATTCATGTTCCTTGGCACTTGGTCACAGGCGGCAAGTTGCCATTGTCTGTGGCCTAGTTGCCGGCCGGGAAAGTGACGGCGCTGTCCTCCAAGGTTCCTGGCTAGTGAGAGACACGTAGTCCAGCTTGTGGATAGAAGTCTCTTCCATGCCAGAGTATTCCGCGATGGTGGGTGAGTGGCAGAACCCCCTGGTGAGGACGGCTGGAAGTGCGGATAGCTAGCCAAGTAGAGCTAATGGCCGGGCGACGGTTGCAGACCCGGCATCATTGATGGCCATGCTATACAGACAGCCAGATGTTGATAGCGGGCCAGGCAGCACAGATGGCCAGGCAGCAATGTTGGACTAGGTGCCACAAGTGGCCAGTTCGGCAATGATGGCCCAGACATTGTAGATGTCGAGGCGTCGTGGATGGCCAAGCGACGATGACAGGCCAAACGGCATATGAGGTCGGGCGGCACTGGTGGCCTCGGTATTGCAGATGTCCAGGCATTGTCAGTGCCAGGAGGCACTATGCCGGGCAGCCGTGTTGTTGGGGTCTGGAGGGCAATGCCAGGCATCGACATCACTGGGGTCAGGAGGCCCCCCTCCGCCAGTTCTTGGCAATCAGCCATGTCTTCCCTGGAATGGAGCAGGGGCTGATGGTTTGTTGGAGCAGTAGAGAGCGTTGCTGTTTCGATACACACTATGTGTGCTGTTACAGATGCTGGAGACCTCGTCCACACTCATAAGTTGACCCGGACGATGTTGTGCTCGTCCCGGCTTCCCGTTGATTGTAAGAATGGAGGGCGAAGGGCTGGCGCGTAGTTATTGGGTGGAGGCCAGTAGTAGGTGGAGTCCTGTGACAGCAGCAGGGGTGTGCAGGTTCATGTAGGCAAGTTCCAGCCGTGACCTAAGACTTGTGCAGGCCAGTGGCGGCAGCAAGCAAAGACTTGCAAGGACTGGCAGCAGTGGTAAGCAGGGCGCACAAGTTCTGTGGCTGAAGCAAGCAGGGGCTTGTCAGACTTGGCAGCAGGGGGAAGCTGGGTTTGCAAGACCAACAGCAGCAGCAGTGAGCAGGCGCAGGCTCATAACAGCAGTACACATAAGTTGTGAAGGCTGAGCAGTAGTGGCGAGCGAGGCTCATGCATGCCAGGTGGCCAGGCTGCTGAGGCTTGGTAGCGAAGGTGCACTGTGTTGAGGCTGTAAGGCTGCAGGTGTGCCAGTTGGCTAGGTCACGCCAAGACCCCAATGTGGCAACGTAGGTCAGGTGGCGAGGCTGCAGTGAGGTCGGGCTGCGAGGCTGTGCCGTGGCAGTGAGATGATGCCAAGCGGCCGGAGCTGTGTAGTGGTCATGAAGTTGTGTAGAGGCCACTAGCAGTGGGCTAAAGGCCTCTAGGGGGCGACAGAGGTGTGCAGCAGCTCGCAGGGTTGGCAGCAGCATGCTTGAAGCTTCTAGAGCCTGACAGGTGGATAGGGGCTTGCTTTCTGGGGGCCAGCAGCGATGCTTGAGGCTCCTGGGGAGCCTGCAGTCACGAAGACTCAGGGGGCTTGTGACCGCGGCAGGAGGCTCAGGGATCCGCGGTGGCCATGGGAAGGTCCTTATATCCAGTGTTGGAGATTGGGGAGGCCTTGGTGGTCAGTGAGGTGGCCAGGAGACCTTGGCAGCTTCCAGCAGTGGGGGAAAGCTCTTGCAGCCTCCAGTGTCATGCTGGAGGCCCGGGCAGTTGGCCATGGGGTTAGAGAGTCTTGTCAGCAAGTGGCAGCAGCCAGGAGATCTTGAAAGCCTCCTGTTGTAGCAGGAAGCCTAAGTGGCGGATGGAAGTCTTGGGCACTTCTGGCGGCTATAGTTGGCCTTCATAGTTCCCAGTGTCCGCTTGGAAAACCGTGTCTTCCGCGATGGCCAACGAGAACCTTAGTCGCCAGTTGTGAAGGCAAGGGTCTCAATCGACTGGCTGGATGCATGGGCATTCTCCTGTCGAGGTAGGCGGTCTCAGTGGTCTCCAGTGTCATGATGGAGGCTTGAGAAGTATGCGGTAGCCCGCAGAAGACTTGTCGGTCTCCAATAACACTCTGGAAGCCTGAGAAGCCAGTGTTGGCTATCAGGAACTCTGGCAGCCTCCAGTAGGCAGTGAGTCTTTCCATGTTCGCCTGGTGGGTAGAGGATGCTCTCGAGTGGCATCCGCTCTCTTCTGGCTGATACAGTGAATGTCTACTGTTGTGGTCACTCAGTAGCCACTTGTCAGGCTGTCGTCTGTCGCGTCGTCGAGAAGGTGTTGGCCGAGGCTGAGCTGATAGAGGGAGCTCTAATTGGGCCAGAAGTGACAGGTGTAGGTAGGGTGGGATGTGTAGGAATGGAGAGTAAAGCCGGAATCATGGCTGTGTCTTCTACTAGCGGGGACGTGGTTCATCTTCTGTACGTCCACTGGCAGTAGCACAGCTTGGTTTCTCATTCCTGTTCCTAGTACTCTTCATCTGTTTCCCGTTTCCCATTTCTGGTACTCATTCTGGGTACTCATCGGGTACTCTTCCTTCCCGGCGGCCGAGGAGATGGATTGGTAGTTCTGTTGCACCTAGGAATGCATAACTTGGTGCGGTGGTAGATTGCCAAGTGATGCTGGAGTCCTATCAGCCAGGGCTGAAACATGGTGCAGTGTCGGGGCGTCTGCCTTGTCCAGTAGTGATGGAAGGAAGGCCGTGGGGTACCATAGCCTGTCCCCTTCAGCTGACCTTGAGCAGAGCGGCCGTGAAAGGAAGAGGCAAGCTTCGGTCGCCGATGTAAGCTGGAGCATAGCATCGGCTTTTAATTCTCTGCTGCTGTCAGGAGCCAATGAAGGAAACAGTGATGGTCTGCATGCTTCCTGAGGAGTACTCCGGCGGCGTTGAGCTGGGCTGGGACATTCAGTTTGTCGTTGTCCCAGTAGAACTGTAGGCCAAGCTGTCCAGGTTCCCGCAGATTCAGACCAAGGCTGACCTCATACTGAAGGAAGCGTGAGGCCAAGCGCAGGGTTGATAGAGCCTGTGTTGGAACACGGCTCCCTAGCTGGGGTTGGACTGCTAGTCGCTTGGCTTGGCCTTGGACTGATAGCCGTGGAAGATGGTGGTTGGGTTGGACTCAAACTGCTCCGTGCCGATGATGTGTTCGGCGAGGAATGGAGTTCCAGTAGAGCAGAGTGTGGCTCTAGAGACCAGCACTCTGCGACGATGGGCAGGGGGTAGAAGGGGCAGGGGAGGGTTGTGGTGCTGTGCTTGCGCTGGACGGCACCGGCGGTCTTGCCGATGAAGGCAGCCCAGAAGCACCCGATCTCCACTGCTCATGCCATGTAGGCCCTCCTGTTGGCCCTTGCCATGTAGCTGTCCATGAAGACGTGCTCTTCTAGCCATCATTGAAGCCGGGTAGGTTCTCCTAGTCTTCGATCGATGGACTAGACCGACCTCCTTCAATCGATTGGGGCTCAGCGAAGACGAAGCTGAGAATTGCAGTTCCAAGCCTTCCCTTCAGTCTGGGGGCTTGCTCGGACTCGGAGTCTTTGATGGGTTGGTTGGAGATGGTCTTCTGTGAATTGCGGAATTGGGACCCAGAACTTGTGTCTCCATTCCAATCTGCCTTCCTGTGTTCTTGAATGCGTCGGGTTCCTTTCCTGCGCCTCAGGCTGTTAGGATGCGTCGCTTTCTTGAGCGATTCTTCTGATTCCGATTCTTTCCCATGGTGCGTCAGTGAGTTGTTCCTTTGTGAGCTGTGTTTCTCCTCTTGCTCTGGTGCTTCTCTCTGACGACTGACTCTCAAGGGGAAGGGCGGGCAAATAGGAAGGACAGCCAAGCACGCATCGCAGCAAGGGTGACAGGGGAGCAAGGAAGGGCAATGGTGTGGGTGTAGAGAAGCCGTCGCAGAGGTCCGCAGTAGCTTCTTCTTCACCACTGGTGGCGGGCGACACTCTTGGCTCTTTGCCACCTTCCGTTGTTCTCCTCCCTCCTAGTGCTGTTCCTCCGTGTGGCCCACTATGGGGGCGAGCGTGAGCGTGAGCGGGAGCGTGAGTGTGAGCGGGAGCAGGAGCGGGCCGATGAAGACGATGCTCCCTGAGTGTCCAGTCGCCGCATCCGCTCGGAGTTCCCTCCCATCAGGATGGCCTTGCCATCCTCCAGTAGCTCATCGACAGAGTCGGTCATCGACTTGGCCAGTCTGCCAACCTCCTGCATGTCCGCTCGCAGCAGGCGCATGCGGCGGAGCCCTTCGAGGGCAGCCTGGAGGTTCTCGGCCTGCTTCCGGCTGACAACGAAGCCGTCCCCCTTGATCTTGCTCAGCTGCTGTTGGAGGGATCGATTCTCGCACTCGAGCTTGTCCCTGGCAGCTTGAGCTTGGCCTTGCTCCTGGATGGCCTGCTCCTTCTCGGTTTCGGCATTGGCCAGCTTCTGCCGGAACTCCTCGTGGCCCTTCTCCAGCATCTTCATCTTCGCCTCCAATCCCAGGCACTTTCTTTCCCAGGAACGGGCCTTCTGTGCTTGGAGGGATTCCAGGCGGGATCCGATGATGGCACCTTTCTGTCGCTGAACTTGCCGTTCCAGCTCCAGAATGCGGCTGTCCTTGTAGTGGAGTCGCTGGAGGTGGCTGGCGCATTGGCACTCCAACTTTTCGATCAACCTGGAGCCGGTGTCCAGGTAGGCACGCGAGCTCCAGTATCCCGGGTCCGCCTCTCTCCTCTTCTTCTCGATACTCCCAGGGGCTGAGGCCTCAGGGAAAGGAAGAGGAGCAATGATGGCTCTGGGCGCCACCAGCGTTGACGATGGTGAAGGTGAGGCCGTTCCTCTCCTCCTCCCTTCGAAACTCCCGGGGGTCGGGGGTCCTTGAAGGGGAAGTGGAGCGAAGGTGACCCGGTGCGTTGTCGGGGCCGACGGTGGTGATGCCAGTGCCGTACTTCTCTTCCTCATCCCTAGGCGCTCGTGGGGCGAAGCTTTCTGAGGAGGAGGTGAAGTGAAAGTGACCCTGGGGGCAGATGGCGCTGGGGACGAGGCCATAGATGAAGACTCCGTCTGCGCCGGAGACGAAGCGGCCGGTGATGGCCTGGTCGAAGGTGTGCTGCAGTAGACGCTGACTCCGGTTCCCATTGAAGACTGGGCTTCTGGGACTCCCTCGGGCAGCAGATAGGCTGGTGATAGAGGGATGAGTGGGGAAAGGACCTGCAGCTCAGCCTCCGCCTTGGTTGGTGATGAGGAGTCGGCCTCTTGCCTTGGCGACCGTTGGCGGTGACTGGGAGATCGCCGGTCGCGTCGATGCGACTTCTGGCCCTTCTCCTTGGAGTCCTTGCCTCCCTCCAGGAAGGCCAGGAGCTCTTCTCCTTCGTCGAAGGCCTGGGAGTGCTCCTGTCCGTCCGAGTTCGGCAGCTTGTCGGAGAAGCGTGTTCGCTTCCTTCCCGGCTCTGACTCGGAGCTGGCTCCTCCTTCCTGCTCTTCCTCTCCTACCTCCTCTCCTACCTCTCCCTCCTCCTCTTGGTGCGGGGTGGTGTCTATCTCGTCTCCTGTCGGCTGTGGGAGGTTGTCGGCGGACATATTTCTCTGAGAGAAATGTGTCAGGGGCTGATGAAGGGGGCTAGAGGCTGTTGACGATGGGCTGCTAGAGCGTAGAGGCCAACGACGACAGCAGTGGATAGTCACTGGGGAATTGGAGTTGGGGCTCAGAACTTGGCTCAGCCAGGCTTCTGAGGGTGAGTGGGAAGTGAGGGGCGTGGATGAGGGGACTTGGCCAAGGGGCTGACTGAGGCTGGAGGAGTGGCTGGCTGAGGTTGGGAAGGCTGAGGCTGGGTACCTCCGATCCTCCCCCCACAGCGGAGGCGGGGCCATAGTGGTTGGAAGATGGTGATTGTGTAGAGAAGCGGGGGAAGAATTTCCAAGCTCCTGTGTGTGGAGGCCAAAGCAGGCTGGGCAGAGGCCTGTCTCTGTGGAGCGCTGGCGGAAAAACTTCGGCTTCATTTATCACCATTAGGTGTCGATAGGAGCTCCCTGTGCGTGCTCAGCTGGTGCTTGTGGAAGAAGGGTGTGTAAAGTTGATGGAGGGGGCCATTAGGTGGAGAAAGGGGGATCGTTAACGATCCTGGCTCCAGAGGCACTGGGGCGATTAGGACTGACAAATGAGCGTCAGTGTTTGGAGGCCGCCTTTTTGCGAGGGGGGCAAAAGGCGGGGGAGGGGGGTGGTGGCAGGGCGGAGTCATCCGTCGTCCACACTTGCTATCCCCCAGAGGCCGCTTTCTTCTGAAGAGGGGCGCAGGGAGTAGGGTGTGGTTGTAAAGAGGGTCATTAATCTCCCTTGTTTGTGCTCTCCGGGGGCTGCTTTTTCAGCGCTTGCGCCCCAAAAAATGTAGGCCAGGAGGAGAGAGAGGGGGGGGCAATTAGTCCGCCCTCTCTTCTTGCCGCCCTTCTTGCGAAGACTGGGGGAGCAGGTTCTGGCTGGCTGGAGCAGGGGGTGTTTTGCAGGGAGGTGTTTGTGTGGCACGCTGAGGGGGTGGAGTGTGCAGCGTAGGAGGGCCTGCTGAGGGGCTGTTTTTGCCCAGTGACAAATAGTAGGCGGATGGGCCTGTGTAGGTGGCAAATTGGCGCGGCGGTTTTTAGCCACTTCTTGTTAGCTGAAATCTGCCGCCGGACATTCCACAAACTATTTGAAGCAGTAGCAATGCAGCACTCCAATAGTCTTGCAATGAGCTTGTTCTTGAAGCAGTCGTTGTTGGTTTTCGTAGCGGATGATTTCTCGTCCACTCTACTCGAATCAGCCGCCGGTTTGGCTGCTAAGTGGATTCGTATTAGTCTGCACTGCTGGAATCAGCCACTTGTCTGGCTGCGAAGCGGACTCGTAGTAGTCCGCGCTCATCAAAGTCAGCCGCCATTGGCTGTGAAGCGGACTCGTAGTAGTCCGCATTCGACGAATCAGCCGCCTAATCGGCTGCTAAGCAGACTCCTAGTAGTCTGCACTCATCCAGTCAGCCGTCAGTTCGGCTGCAAGGCGGGCTCCTACTGGCCCGCACTGATGAGCTCAGCCACGTAGTCGGCTGCTAAGCAGACTCCTAGTAGTCTGCGCTCATCCAGTCAGCCGCCAGTTCAGCTGCAAGGTGGGCTCCTAATGGCCTGCACTGACAAGATCAGCTGCGTAGTCGGCTGTGAAACAGACTCCTAGTAGTCTGCGCTCGTCCAGTCAGCTGCCAGTTCGGCTGCAAGGCGGGCTCCTAATGGCCCACACTGACGAGATCAGCCGCGTAGTCGGCTGCGAAACAGACTCCTAGTAGTCTGCACTCGTCCAGTCAGCCACCAGTTCGGCTGCAAGGCGGGCTCCTAATGGCCTGCACTGATGAGATCAGCCACCAATCTGGCTGCTAAGCAGACTTTTAGTAGTCTGCACTTGTCGAATCATCCCCTGCGGAGTTCAATGGAGGCTGAGGGTTTTGTGTTCCGTACTCCTTCCCGCGTTGATACCAGCCGCCTGGTAGGCTGGGCGCTGTCATTTGCCTCCTAGTAGGCCTGCACGGTCGCGAATTCTGTGCTCGTCAGCTCAGAGTCCCGTAAGACAAATTCGCTCTCCTCTGCATCCTCCTCCCATCCGTCGACGGCTCAAGGTGGCTATAGGCGTTTTAGGCCTTGCAGAGTAACAGTTTGGGCCTTCTGCCCGAAGTGAGTAAGAACGAGGGTGCTTTGCCAGCTCCCTCACGTGGCAGCCGCTCCCATGTCGGCTGCCCCTGCGTGTAACCTGCTTCTCTCCCGCTTCCTCAGCAATGCGGGAGAGGGTGGGCAGGGCATGCCCTTGCAGTCGCTCTGCCTCCCCCCCATAAGGGCAACGGATTGAGTAGCAAGAGGCCGAGTAGTTGTTGCCCGCTGGCTCCTAGTAGCTCTTAGACGGGGCTTTCCGCTGGCATCTGAGTTCACGGTTCAATCCACAGTCGGAGTCCACAGAGGAAGGCTGCTGTGAAAGAAATGCGAAGTGCAGATGTAGCGTCGTGGTCATCCTCAAGTCTGCAGTCGGAGTCCACAGAGGAAGGCTGCTAGAGATGAGGGGGGTTGACCCTTGAAGATTGAGTCACGCTGTTTGTCAGTTCCCACTCGCAGTCGGAGTCCACAGAGGAAGGCTGCTGAGGGGGGAACTGCAGGGACAGTTTGACTGGAAGGAGTCTTGGCTGTTTGGCACTTTTCGTCCGCAGTCGGAGTCCACAGAGGAAGGCTGCTGGAACAGGAGTGCAGGGACAGTCTGAGCTCCTAGTGGCCGGAGGCCTGTGCCTACCAAATCAGGCCGTAGATGAGTGGCCGAAGGCCGGTGCCTGCCAAATCAGGCCGTCCTTGAGTGGCCGAAGGCCAGTGCCTTGTTCATGATGCAGTTGAAGGCGATCCAGATGCCGCCAAACTTGATGAACAAGGCTGAGTAGAAGTTGGCCGGAGGCCCGTGCCAAGCACATTTCAGTCCCTTGTAGCAAAGAGCTAGGAGGAAATGTGTTGGCCGTTGATGATCATCGATGCGTCATTCTTGGCAATCGATTGATTGGTGGGGAATGAGTGGCAGTCAATGGGCGTCTTGTGGGAGGCGGAGGCCTGGAAGCCGGAGCCGAAGCCATAGGCGGAGGCCTTGAAGCTGCAGTCCTTGCAGATTTGCACCATTTAGAAGGCCGGCAAATCTCAGTTAGATGCCGTAGAACAAAAGTTCTTGAGACTTCTTCTTTTATCCATTCTTAGGATAATAGAAGCGTCGAATTTCCACCGAATATTTCATTAAAGTTAAACTTTAATGTTCCCGTTCGGCGCTGGCTTGAAGGGCGGGGCTGATGAATTCCGCTGGCTGAGCGGAGGCGATCTTGCCCTGCTTTCATGCCAGAGACGGCAGAGTCTTGAAGGCGCTTTTCGATGCCGCTCCATCCAAAGCCTCTAAGAGGGAGGCCAAGAGGTAGGAGTGAAGGTGCGCAATCAGACTGTTCATCTATCCGATGCCAAGGTAGAGCTGATTGAGGCTGTGCTCGTCGCAGAGGCGCTAGAAGCTCCAGACGTTCAGCTAGGCGTCCTTGGCCCGGTCGAATTGGAACAGTGTTTGAGGGGTTGTAATGATGGAAGAGTGGAGGTGACGGGAGACTTAGAAGGTCCGTTGATGTCCATCTGTACGCTGTCCAAGCGGGGCTTGCAGGAGTAGTTGAGGCATGTCTCTTACTCCGCAAAGGGAGGCTTGGAGGTATAGATGGGCAGGATGATAGGGGTTATGAGAGAATGTCGGCGTCCGTCTGTGCGCTGTCCGAGAGGTGCTGGCTGGATAAGCTCTGCATCTCGGAGATGGCCAGCTAGTGAAGCTTGGCTGAGCAAAGCGCATTTTGAGGCCAATCTTGAATGGCCCAGGTTGGGGGGCTGGTGTAGAGAGGAGGTGCTGTGAAGACTTGTAGTGCGTCGTTGCTGCGAAATGCGGTGATCTCAAAGTGGTGGTAGCAGAAGCTAGTCTTCGGCTCTCCTCTGGATAGGGATTGAAGAGGGGAGTTTGAAGTGTGGGGGTTGGTGTTCTTCTCTGCGCTGTCCAAGCGGTGCCAGGCGAATCTGGAATCCTTGGCAAAGCGCAGCTCTTATTAGGCCGTATTGATTGGCCTCTCATTGTTGGGGCTCTAGATGGAAGGAGGTTGATTGAAGGTCCGCTAGTACACCGTCGCTGAGATAGACGAACATCTTGAAGCAGCGGTAGTAGAAGCGAAACCTCGCTTTCCATCTAGATGAGGATTGGAGGGGGAGGTTTGAAGGGACATTGTTGATGGCGATGCGAACGCTGGTCTTCTGTCCAATGATCAGCTTGGACTTGGCCAATCCGTCCAGGTTCCCGTTCAGGGTACTCTTCCTTCTCGGCCGGCGGCGGAAAAATGAGTGGGCAAGGTGATTTGTGCGCCATGAACAGAGCCTTGGAGACACAGGCCAACTAAGGCAGAAGAGGGGCACATTCGCCGTTGATGCGAAGGGTGGAGTTTTAAGCAAGGCGAGCTTAAGCGCCTATCGCAATTGAGGATGGAGGAGGGTAGGGAGGTGTAAGGGACACGGATGTTGTGAATGGCGGCCATGTAGAAGAAGCAGTGCACGGGCTTCTGGTTAAGGTTGGGCCACTTGGGGGATTGCGGAAAGCCTTTGTAGTAGGCTTTCTGAGGCATCGAAGACAGGCCGATGGCCGTCTGTTTCAGAAAGTATTACTTTCTGCTCGCTTCTTGCAACGTTTATTGAGGCTGTTCTGAGAGACGTGTTTAATGACGCAGCTCTGGATGACAGTCATCTCAACTTGCCGCAGCTCGGGATGACACTGAGCAAATTGTCTCTGCTGCAGCTGCGAAGAGAAGGGACGCAGCTCGGGATGACAGGAGGCGATTTGCTCAGGTTGACAGTGTCTTGGACTGACTCAGCTCGGGATGACGTGGAGCAAATTGTAGCTGTGGAGCTGCGATGAATTGAACGCAGCTCGGGATGACATGGCCAATTTGCTCGGGTTTACAGCGGTGAAGATTGACGCAGCTCGGGATGACAGATGCTGGTCATTCTCTATCTGGCTGCGATGATTTTCCGCAGCTCGGGATGATGCAGAGCAAGTGGTCACTGTCTGAGATGCGAAGAGAACGCAGCTCGGGATGACAATGTCCTTTTGCTCGGGTTGACAGAGGTAGAAATGGCGCTGCTCGGGATGACACTAGGCAATTGCTCAGTAGCTGCAATGATAGAATTGAACGCAGCTCGGGATGACAAGGAGCAATGCGAAGGCGTAGCAGCGGAGTTTCTTGCTTTCTTCGCCGTACTGAGCTGAAGTCCTAAGAAGCTGCTCTCAATGGGCCAGTCCAAAAGAGGCTTTGTGGCTGGGCAGAGAGTAGGCGGAGTTGAGGCGAAAGAGCTTGGTCGCGCTCCAGAACGCCGCCCCAAAATAGGCTCTTTGAGTCGTGTAAACTTTAAGTTTACTTCTCTTGCCCATTTTGGAGTTGTCGAAAGAAGCGTAGATAGAATTTGCATATCTTCACAGATAGTGCAAAGTCTATAAGGCGGCGATGGGATTGAAGGTGGCCCAGTCGCCAGCGTACTGGCAGAGGCCAGTCAGGAAGCCATCCATGTTGCTGCTGGCCTTGTACACCACTGACCTCACACTGTCAGGCAGAGTGAGGGCAAGGGGGGTGTAGGGCAGGAGACCTAGAGAGGTCTGCGGAGGACATCTTCCAGGGGGCGAACTGCATGACGGCGTACGCGGGCATGAAGTTGCAGAAGTGGTTGAGGAAGCCGCCCAGGTTTCCATAGGCCTTGTACACCACCGACCTCTAGGGGCAGTAAAGAGGGGGTGAGTTTGAGGTCTTGCTGAGAAACTAGGTGGGGGCGTCTTCCCAGGGCAAAGCTTCATGGCGTCGAAGAAGGCCATGTAGTTGCCGGGTTTGAAGAGGGCGTAGACGCTGGACTCGGCCGGCTTGATGCTGGAGCGGAGCACGGGCAGCAAGCCGTAGTGGGCGACGATCGGAATGGAGTCCTAGAGCCAGGCAGTGTGGCCGCTGTGAGGCAATGAGTGGCAGAGGCCGCAGTCTAAGCCGTCCAGCAGGCCGCACTGTTTGCAGTCCATGAAGATCTGGACGCAGTTGGAGTGCTCCAGGAAGCCGTAGCGAAAGCGGCGGACTTTGTCCAGGATTGATGCTTTCTTCAACGGCAGGCAGAAGGAATGCATGTCCTTTGGGCGGGTCCTTGAATACTCTTCGTATGCGCCTTATTAGAGGCGGATGCAGTCGAAGTGTTTGTGGAGGGTGCCACTCATGAAGAGGTCCTTCTGGCCGCAGGTGAACAGGCTGAAGACGCAGATCACTGGGAGGCCATAGCAGTGGCAGTGCAAGCAGTCCACTGAGCTGGGTCTGGTCCAGTAGTCGTCCGCATAGAAAAGGAAAGCCTTTGATGAGTCGCTTTGTTCTTCGTCTTTCGCAGTTGCTTCTCTAATTTACATGATCATAAAGATCAGTAAATGATGCGATGTTGAAAGATGGCATTTGACTCTGAAGTTTGGCCCATTTTTTCTTCAGCGATGCTCAAATGTTTATAAATCCGCAAGGATTTATAAACAGGCTGGCCGGCAAG
Source organism: Ptycholaimellus sp. GST1_10 (assembly GCA_030248095.1). NCBI lineage: Eukaryota > Metazoa > Nematoda > Chromadorea > Chromadorida > Chromadoridae > Ptycholaimellus > Ptycholaimellus sp. GST1_10. The sequence continues at coordinate 48,918 of JASANA010011854.1, read as the reverse complement.
GTTGCAGCAGGCAGCAGGGAGTTTGGACTGGTCAGAGATGGTTCCAAAACTCTGGCAGCGTAGACGTTGCTTGCTGGATAGCTGGTCTGGCTGGCCGGCTTGGTTGCAGCAGAGGCCAGGAGTTGAAAACTGATCGGAGCCAATTTTCAACTACAGCAGCGAAAATACGCGGTCGCTCTTGGCTGCAGACAATTTCAAGATCCGTCCAAGGATAATGAAATTGTTATTGATGATGCTTGTAGAGCCAGCATGAAAACAACTTTGCAGTTAGTTTTCAATGCCCAAGCAGCGTTGAGTCTGTGCCGACATTGACTGTGGCTGGCAGCGAAGATCTTTGATAATTGACAATGGCCAATTTCAAAGGCTGGCATCGAAGGCGGATCGATGCTAGTAGCTGGCAGCTGAAGAGAAATTCAAAATCCTTTTCAGGATGATGAAATTCTGAAGACGACGCTGATGACGTCAGCATGAAAAGAAACTTTTCAGTTAATTTTCAATGCTCTGAAGCAAAGTCGATTGTTGTCTTGATCGTCGGCGGTCAATGATTTCATAAATCCGCAAGGATAAAATGAAATCATCGAAGGTAGATGCTATTCTTGAAGAGAACTTTTCAGTTCGCTTCAAGACCCTTCGTGGCAGCAGATTATGGTAGCAAGTGTGCTGTGTGATGTCAGAGTTTCCTGGCTGTCGCCCAAGGATGGCGTGATGTTGTTTGCCGCCCGAAGATGGCGTGATGGCTGGAAACTCGGCGCTGCGATGTTGCTGGTGAAGAACGGACATTGAAAAAGAGACTTGGAAGTCAATTTTCAATTCCATGCAGCATAGTCGCAGTTGCTGTCGCATAGAAGTTCACTAGGCCGGCTCTGGCTGAGTGAAGTTCTGGAGCTGCAGCATGTCCTGTCGGGCAGCGAAGCGAAGTGCAGCTTTGCAGGCTGGGCTCGATTTGCTGTCCTGGCTCTGTAGATTGGTGACTGGGGCTTTGGACTTGGTCGCTGGCAGTGGAAGGCGGCGATGTCCAAAGGCCGGAAGTTGTTGCGGAAGCGGAAGTTGTGGCGGAAGTGGCGGAAGTTGGCGGAAGTGGTGCTGGACATTGTAGTAGCATTGTAGAGGTGGTCGGTCGAAGTACAGATAAGCTAACGAGCTCTCTGCTTTACCAAATGCTGTGGTGTTAACAGCAGGAACATAGCCAGATTCTCTTTTGTAAGTCACCGGAAGAGCCCAGAAGAGGAGCGGTACAGGTTAGGGCATCTTGGGGGAAAATATACAGACTGAGCCCGGCATCCCCTTCCGCCCACCTCATCGACATGGGTCGACGAAACTGGTTTGGGAAACATCACAATAAAAGTTGCTGATGAAAAAAACACCACCACTGAATCTGAATATCTTATTCTGTATTGGTGGCCCTCCTCTGCCGGTGCTGCTCTAAAAAAAAACTTAGGGAGGGATGTTTTGGGGGGTAATTTTTTGTTTTTTTTTTTATATATTTTTTTTTTGGTATATTATTTTGTTAGTTGTTTTCTTAACGTATTCTTTCAGTTGGTTTTTTCTCTCGTGGGGGTTTTAAAAAAGGGGGGGGGGGGCTGGGGGGCCCCCTTTGCCCCTCATTTTTTCCTTTTGGGTTTTTTTTTTTCCTTCCCAGTTTTATTTTGCCTAATAGAGCTATTATGGATGAATATGGGCGGGGTGTGAATATGCCTGTCCCCTTTTTTTTTGTTCTGTTCTTGTAGTGATGATATATGGTTTTTTCAGAGAGAAATTTATATAAAGAAAAATATATTTTTTCACACAATAATTCATTTTTGTGTTTTTTGCGCATACGCGGCGCTAGATTTTTATTTTTTTTTCTCTTCTCTCCTCTCTTTTTAGCGACGCTGTGGGGGGGGGATATTTCTTCTTCTCTATATTATACAAAAAAAAAGAGAGAGAGAAAGAATACGTTCATTCTATACTATAACACTCGTGACACAACACAGACATTTTTTTGCGTGAATTATATATGACACCTCCTCTTTTGTTTTTTTTTTTATTTTTTTTTTGTGTGGTGAAAAAAAAAATGTGGCGAGAAGAGAAAATCTGAAAAAAAAATAAAACAGAGAAAAAAGGACGCCGCACCGATCAACTATTTTGGGATGGTGATAAGAGGCCCAACCACCTCTTGTGTTATTATGAAGGAATGCTGGAAGAAGATAGAGAAGAACTTTTATATGATCTCCGAAAAGCAGTTGGACGTGAAACAGGTTCTAAAAAGAATATTTAGTTTATTGTTGATTATTTTTGTTTATTTTAATTTTTTATACTTTACATTTGATAAAAACTATGCACAATATACTTATTCAGTTTTGATTTTTTTGAAGGAGACTTAGTTTAATCTTAGAAGAAAGTAGTAGCCTATCGGCTCATTCCAAACGAATGAAAAGGAGAGGAGAATCGCGGCATTTAGGATAGGTAGGGCATATATAGCTGCAGCATCACTGTCTTGGCGCAGATCCATCTTCCATCTGGTGCCAGGCCTCAGATGCGAGCTGTTCCCTCCTTCCAGCAGCAGCTGCATCCTCTGAAAACCGCTTCCAGAGCCACCTCACCCGGTGAGGTCAGATGTTCTCAAGGTCCCTGGTACGGCCTCTACAGGGCCGGCTGCTAAAAAACAAGCACTTTTTCTATCAACTATAACTCAATATGTACTAAATACTTTGAGATGAAAATGTGTCACCATAAACGTCTTATAGTTGTCCAATTTGTGCTAATTGTTAGGATCAAATGGATTTAATGCAATACATGTATGACCATTTTTGTAATGTGAGTCAACATGTCAAAGCAAACCCAAGAAATCCTTGGAATTTATGTTCACAACTATATCTTTGCAATTTCGATTAGGCATTTCATGGAATAAAATTTACGAATAGTGTATTTACAGGTGTATTAATATGTATAATCCAAAATAACTCAAAACAAATCTCAGGAAACAACACAAATAAGTAAATTGAGCAAAATTCTAGTTTTCTACTGTGAACTGTGGTATATAATAACCCACATTACAAAAACAATGATAAATCCATTACATTTAGTCCGTTTGACCTAAAAATTTAGCACAATATAGATAAATATCAGACACATAAGGTGACAAATTTTGGTCTAAAATATTCATAACATCAATCGTTATAGTTGATTGAAAAAGATGATTGTTTTTTAGCAGCCGGCCCTGTAGATGGTGTCGGCCTCTGAGGGTAGAAAAGAGTCTGGGGAAGAATATGGGACAACCGTGAAATACAATCTGAGTCTGGGCTTTGGAGGAGGTGAGGGAAGGTGGGCTGGCTGGCCAAGGGCAGCTGCCGGGATGGTGGCGGCTGGGTGATGGGATGAAGTGGCGGGGGGCTATGAGAGGCGGCCAGGCAGGATGGCGTGCTTAAGGGCTCTGTAGGGAATGAGGTAGAGGTATGCATGTGTGCACCTGTATTCTAATCTGAGCCAGCCTAGTGTCTCGCAGCGTCAGTCGTAGCCACCAGATGGGGACCTGGTGTTGGTTTTTTGGAAAATGAAGTAAGCAAAGCGCCGCTTCACCTTTTCAATCCATTTTATGTCAGTTCTACGTGTAGGGGACCAGCACTGTGCTGCGTACTCAGTGTGCGGGCGGACATATGTGACATAGGCTCGATTGAGGGTGTTGAAGGAAGGGGCAGAAAACGACTTGCGAACCAGAAAAGTGGCATGGTTAGCATTGACGATGCTGGAGGTTATCTGGGCCCTGAATGTCCTATTCGGGACCCAGGACACTCAGGACACTCAGGACACTCAATGGACACTCAGGACACTGAAAAAATTGGTCCACTAAACGGGACCCTGCACTTTGATGATGGATAGCTCTGGCCCTGGAGCAGCTAGGTGCGAAATTCCAATGCCACACGATTGCTGGAAGCCTTCTCATTCGCCCACAATTGGAAGTTTGCATTTAGCCCCAGTAGATCGAGTGCAAATCAAGTTTTTCTGAAAAAAGTCAGAAAAGGGCCCTCAGTGGGTCCTGAATAGGGCTAAATTAAGTGGGACACTAATTAAAAATTTTTGACAAGGGTCCTGATTATCAAAATTATTAAGCAGGACACTGCCCCGAGGGTCCCTGTTAGTAGGTTTATTAATAAGGACACTCACGTAACTTCACATTTTCCTAAGCTGAGACATTTCTGTGCCTGATGTGGTATATTGATGAATGTATTTTGGGATGCTAAACCTAAGGCAAAGTAAGAAAGTGATTTTTGTTTTATTATGTCCAATTGTTCCATGCTGCCTTGTTGTGTTTATTTATGACAAATAATTTGAGGCAGATTGATTGCGCATGCTGAAGGTGAATTTATTGATTGCGCATGCTTTCCTACATTATAACACCTTGTCATTCTCATTTTTGTCATCTCTAATTTTTGTTTGTTTTAAAGCGTCATTTCTACTGGAGACAAGTTGGTACCGCTCAATAAAGCACTCACTAATAAAGCATGAAATAAGCTTGCTCCTCCTACCGTCCTATCTCTCTCATTCCTGCACTCCTGAAAGTGTTTAACAGAATAATCGCAAGCCAGCTCACTGCCCACCTGGAGAGTGCAGGAGTATTCCTCCCATCTATGCATGGCTTCCGACCACACCGCTCAACTACCACTTCTCTCCTCTCCTTTCAGGCATTTGCTGCATGCACCCTCCAATCGCGTCAGCCTCTAGATGTCATAAACATAGATGGAGCCCGCGCCTTTGATTCTGTCACCTTTCCTAAGCTCATCCATTGTGCTGCAGCTATAGGACTTGGACCACAAGCCACCCACTGGCTCTGCGAATTCATCTCAGAGCGCACAATGATGCTGATAGTGGGAGATGAGCTGTCAGAGCCTGTGGCTGTCACATCATCAATTGTGCAGGGAGGAGCATGGTCGCCAATCCTCTTTAACCTCTACATGCTGCCCATCATGCATCAGCTTGCCCAAATTGAAGGACTGGGAGCGTGGGCCTATGCAGATGATGTTCGTATAGCATCATCCTCCTCCTCTGCACTCACCCTTGCCCTAAGGACGCTTACAGAAAGGGCAACTGCATGGCAACTAAAACTGGCACCTGCTAAATGCACCCATTACAGGCTAGGTGGTGGAATCTGCCCTGACTACGCTATTTAGGGTCAGCTAATCCCTCTTGCGCCAGCTGAAGGAGTAAGAGACCTGGGTGTGCTCCTGGCTCCATCACTCTCCTACTCCGCCCATATCACCTCAGCCATAAACAAAGCTGGCCTAGCAGTACATTTCGCCGCTGTAGGATGCAAATTCCTGACTCAGGCTAGCGGGGCGTTTGGCTGTGCTTGGACTGGAGAGCCTAAGAAGAAGAAGAAGAATAGCTGACCTTATACTGGTCCACAAAGCCATCTGCACACATCTGCCTAAGCCGCTCCACCCCAACCTCTGCCCCCTCACCTGCAGAACAGGAAGCCTGGCATAGTCTACCCATTTTCTTTCCCTTCCTCCACCCTAGCCTCCAGGGCTGGCGATGGGCAGGCGTGAGCTCTGGCCTAGGCGGGTTGCGGTGTGGTGGAGGAGCCTCCCCGCCAGTGCCGCGATGGAGAAGCGACGGGCCTTCCTGCTGGCCGTGGGGGCTGTGCTGGACGCTGACAGTGCTAACACCACCTGAGCTAAAACCCTACCTGCCTCATTTCCTTCATGTTCAGATCATCTTGTAGTGATTCTGTCATTGACAGTGATAAAATGAAAGAAAGAAGCACTGCACACCATCCCATTCTGCGCGCTGACTCAAAAAGGGCTAAATTTTTACTGAAATAAACAACTACCGTGAGAGCTTATTAGAGCTTATTAATAATTAGAGGGTGTAGGTAGGATAGATGCCAGAGCCTGATTGGGTGAGTACACACTTTTCTGGTGCCACTGGTAGCTGCCATGCCTCAGTCCATGCCCCTAGTGCATCAAGCCCTGCCTGCAGTGCTGCCGGAGAGTGTGAGGCCAGCCAAACATCGTCCGCATAGAACCAGCTACCCAGATGATAAATTTGGTTGACCTGCCAGGCCAGTGCAAGCATGAAAACATTGAATAGGACAGGACTGGCTGAGCCTCCTTGCACAATGGAGGAAACTTCGAACTCTGAAACTTTGCCCACACATATAGTGGCGCAGCCCGAAAAGCAGTTCACTGCTGAAGCCCAGAGAATCGCATATGTGTAGCAGTTTTATGTGGTCCACTTGGTCGAAAGCCTTGCTGAAACCAACAAAGACATTGGATACATGAGCTGGTGTGGATGTGTTAGGATCATGCGAGGGGTGAAGGAGGGCGGGGATTGAGATGGCCTTCTTTGCAGTTTTGACAGCAAACAGCCGAAAAATTCCAAGGTCAAATCAGATATCAATCAGATAGCTCAAATAGCAAGATGTCAGTTTGCACAGTAATGCGTTAAGCCCTGGTGATTCGCTTGAAGCTCCAAAACGAAATGCCTGAATACTAATCATCCTTGTGGATCCAAACTGAACACTATACCACATAGTGACTAGCACCAAAACGAGCTTACTATTGTGTCTACTTGCGGATCCAAACTTAATACTCGACCACATTGTGTCTAGCTCTAAAACGAACTGACTGAATTAATGACCATCCTTGTGGATCCAAACTGCACACTAGACCACATTGTGGCTAGCTCCAAAACGAACTGACTGAACTACTGACCATCCTTGTGGATCCAAACTGAACACTAGACCACATTGTGACAAGCTCCAAAACGATCTAACTTAACTACTTACCATCCTTGTGGATCCAAACTGAACACTATACCACATTGTGGCTAGTACCAAAACGAGCTGACTGAACTACTTATTATCCTTGTGGATCCAAACTGAACACTAGACCACATTGTGGCTAGCTCCAAAACGAAATGGCTGAAATACTGACCAACCTTGTGGATACCTACTGAACACTAGACCACATTGTGTCTAACTTCAAAACGAACTGAGTGAACTACTGACCAGCCTTTTGAATCCAAACTGTACATTAGACCACATTGTGGCAAGCTCCAAAACGAACCGACTGAACTACTGACCATCCTTGTGGATCCAAACTGAACACTAGACCACATTGTGACAATCTCCAAAACGAACTGACTTAACTACTTACCATCCTTGTGGATCCAAACGGAATCTAGGCCACACTGTGGCAAGCTCCAAAACGAACTGACTGAACTACTGACCATCCTTGTGGATCCAAACTGAACACTAGACCAGATTGTGACAATCTTCTAATCGAACTGTCTGAACTACTGACCATCCTTGTGGATCCAAACTGAACTCTAGACCACATTGTGGCAAGCTCCAAAACGAACTGACTGAACTACTGACCATCCTTGTGGATCCAAACTGAACACTAGACCACATTGTGGCAAGCTCCAAAACGAACTGACTGAACTACTGACCATCCTTGTGGATCCAAACTGAACACTAGACCACATTGTGGCAAGCTCCAAAACGATCTGACTTAACTACTTACCATCCTTATGGATCCAAACTGAACACTAGACCACATTGTGGCAAGCTCCAAAACGATCTGACTTAACTACTTACCATCCTTATGGATCCAAACTGAACACTATACCACATTGTGGCAAGCTCCAAAACGATCTGACTTAACTACTTACCATCCTTGTGGATCCAAACTGAACACTAGACCACATTGTGACAAGCTCCAAAACAATCTGACTGAACTACTGACCATCCTTGTGGATCCAAACTGAACACTAGACCACATTGTGGCAAGCTCCAAAACGAACTGACTGAACTACTGACCATCCTTGTGGATCCAAACTGAACACTAGACCACATTGTGGCAAGCTCCAAAACGAACTGACTGAACTACTGACCATCCTTGTGGATCCAAACTGAACACTAGACCACATTGTGGCAAGCTCCAAAACGAACTGACTGAACTACTGACCATCCTTGTGGATCCAAACTGAACACTAGACCACATTGTGGCAAGCTCCAAAACGAACTGACTGAACTACTGACCATCCTTGTGGATCCAAACTGAACACTAGACCACATTGTGGCAAGCTCCAAAACGAACTGACTGAACTACTGACCATCCTTGTGGATCCAAACTGAACACTAGACCACATTGTGGCAAGCTCCAAAACGAACTGACTGAACTACTGACCATCCTTGTGGATCCAAACTGAACACTAGACCACATCGTGGCAAGCTCCAAACAAACTGACTGAACTACTGACCATCCTTGTGGATCCAAACTGAACACTAGACCACATTGTGGCAAGCTCCAAAACGAACTGACTGAACTACTGACCATCCTTGTGGATCCAAACTGAACACTAGACCACATTGTGGCAAGCTCCAAAACGATCTGACTTAACTACTTACCATCCTTGTGGATCCAAACTGAACACTAGACCACATTGTGGCAAGCTCCAAAACGAACTGACTGAACTACTGACCATCCTTGTGGATCCAAACTGAACACTAGACCACATTGTGGCAAGCTCCAAAACGAACTGACTGAACTACTGACCATCCTTGTGGATCCAAACTGAACACTAGACCACATTGTGGCAAGCTCCAAAACGAACTGACTGAACTACTGACCATCCTTGCGGATCCAAACTGAACACTCGACCACATTGTGAAAAGCTCCAAAAGGAGCTGACTGAACTACTGAACATCCTTGTGGATCGATACTGAACACTCGACCACATTGTGGGAACCAAGCTCCAAAACGAACGGACTGAACTTCTGACTATCCTTGTGTATCCAAACTGAACACTATACCACATTGTGACAAGCTCCAAAACGAACTGACTGCACTACTGACCATCCTTGTGGATCCAAACTGAACACTAGACCACATTGTGGCAAGCTCCAACACAAATGATGGAACTAACTTACCACCCTAACGTGGATCCAAACCTGAAGAACTAGGCACCACCATAGACAAGCACCCAAAACGAACTGACTGAACTACTGACCATCCTTGTGGATCCAAACTGAACACTAGACCACATTGTGGCATGCTCCAAAACCTGAAACTGACTGAGACTACTGACCATCCTTGTGGATCCAAACTGAACTACTAGACCACATTGTGGCTCGCTCCAAAAGGAACTGACTGAACTACATACTATCCTTGTGGATCCAAACTGAACAATAGCTCACATTGTGGCTAGCTCCAAAACGAACTGACTGAACTACTGATCATTCTTGTGGATGCAAACTGAACACTGGACCACAATTTGGCTAGCTCCAAACCGAACTGACTTAACTACTGCCCATACTTGTGGATCCAAACTGTACACTAGACCACATTGTGGCTAGCTCCAAAACAAACTGACTGAACTACTGACTACCCTTTTGGATCCAAACTGAACACTAGGAATGCGAAAAATCACTCTATCATGGGTCAAACTAAACTATACCACATTGCCACCCACCAAAAACATGGAGAGAAAAGAGGGGAGGCAAAACAATGGGACCAAAGAGAACACTAGACCACATTGTGGCTAGCTTCAAAACGAACTGACTGAACTACTGTCCATACTTGTGGATCCAAAATGAACACTCGACCACATTGTGTCTAGCTCCAAAACGATCTTACTGAATTACTGAGCATCCTTGTGGATCCAAACTGAACACTATACCGCATAGTGGCTAGCTCCAAAGCGAAATGGCTGAATTATTTTCTTACATGCATATCCAAACTTAACACTCGACCACAGTGTGGCTAGCTCTAAAACGAACTGACTGAATTACTGAACATCGTTTTGGATCCAAACTGAACACTAGACCACATTGTGACAAGCTCCAAAACGATCTGACTTAACTACTTACCATCATTGTGGATCCAAACTGAACACTATACCGCATTGTGGCAAGCTCCAAAACAAATTGACTTAACTACTTACCATCCTTGTGGATCCAATCTGAACACTAGACCACCCGCCCCCCCGCCCCTGGCGCCCCCCCCCCCGCCCCCCCCCCCCCCCCTCATTGTGGCTAGCTCCAACACGAAATGACTGAATACTGACCATCCTTGTGGATTCAAACTGAAGACTAGACCACATTGTGGCTAGCTCTAAAACGAACTGACTGAATTACTGACCATTCTTGTGAATTCAAACTGAAAACTATAATGCATTGTGGCTATCCAAAACGAAATGACTGAATACTGACCATCCTTGTGGATCCAAACTGAACACTATACCACATAGTGACTAGCACCAAAACGAGCTTACTATACTGTATGTACTTGCGTATCCAAACTTAACACTCGACCACATTGTGGCTAGCTCTAAATCGAACTGACTAATTTATTGACCATCCTTGTGGATCACAATTGAACACTAGGCCACATTGTGGCAAGCTCCAAATCGAACTGGCAGGACTACTGACGATCCTTGTGAATCCAAACTGAACACTAGACTACATTGTGGCAAGCTCCAAAATGAACTGACTTAATTACTTACCATCCTTGTGGATCCAAACTGAACACTATACCACATTGTGGCAAGCTCCAAAACAAACTGACTTAACTACTTACCATCGTTCTGTTTGGGTCCACCATGTTGGTTAGTAGTTTTTTCAATTTGTTTTGGAGCTTGCCACAATGCGGTGTATCTGACTTGGATCTACGTTTCAAATCTCATTCTTGGATCTTTTGGGGGTTTGCCACAATGTGGATCCAAACCGAACACTAGACCACATTGTGGCTAGCTCCAAAACGAACTGACTTAACTACCTACAATCATTGTGGATCCAAACAGAACACTGGGCCACATTGTGGCTAGCTCCAAAACCAACGGACTGAATTACTGAGCATCCTTGTGGATCCAAACTGAACACTAGACCGCATTGTGGCTAACTCCAAAACGAAATGACTAAATACTGACCATCATTGTGGATCCAAATTGAACACTAGACCACATTGTGGCTAGCTCCAAAACTAACTGACTGAACAATTTTCCTTACGTGCGGATCCAAACTTAACACTCGACCACATTGTGGCTAGCTCCAAAACGAAATGACTGAATACTGACCATCCTTGTGAATCCAAACTAAACACTAGACCTCCTTGTGGCTAGCTCCACAACAAAATGACTGAATACTGACCATCCTTGTGAATCCGAACTGAACACTATACCACATTGTGGCAAGCTCAAAAACGATCTGACTTAAATAACTTACCATCACTGTGGATCCAAACAGAATACTGGACCACATTGTGGCTAGCTCAACATCGAACTGACTGAATACTGACCATCCTTGTGGATCCAAACTGAATACTATACCACATTGTGACTAGCACCAAAACGAGCTAACTGAACTAGTGTATGTACTTGCGGATCCAAACTTAACACTCGACCACATTGCGGCTAGCTCTAAATCGAACTGGCTGAATTACTGACCATCCTTGTGGATCCAAACGGAACACTAGGCCACACTGTGACAAGCTCCAAAACGAACTGACTGGACTACTGACCATCCTTGTGAATCCAAACTGAACACTAGACCGAATTGTGGCTAGCTTTAAAACGAAATGACTGAATTATGACCATCCTTGTGGATCCAATCTGAATACTATACCACATTGTGACTAGCACCAAAACGAGCTAACTGAACTCGTGTATGTACTTGGGGATCCAAACCTATAATTGTTGATATCACACAGTTACAGCTAAACAATAAAGCGAAATTTTGCCATAATGTGGAAGAAGTACTTAACTACACATGACAGTTTTATTCCATAAAATGAATTAGCAATCCATATTATTTATGCATGCATATTTACATGTTACATCGATCTATATTTAGTCTGTATGAAGTCATTGAATGTCCATAATTGTTGATATCAGTACAGTTCCAGCTAAAACAATAAAGTGAAATTTTGCCATAATGTGGAAGCAGTGTTTAACTACACATGACAATTTTATTCCATAAAATGAATTAGCAATCCATATTATTTATGCATGCATGTTTACATGTTACATCGATCTATATTTAGTCTGTATGAAGTCATTGAATGTCCAACCTGTCCAAGAACCTCACCCAGAAGGAGATGAAGAAAGGTTGGCAGCATTGTGGGGGCCTTGTTAACAAAAAGCACTTTAAATCTGGCTTTGAATATGGGTGTCGGGGCCCCAGATTTTATAATTATTGATGTCTATGGTAGTATGGATGGGAGGCCGATGGGAATATGGACAAGGGCTGATTGCAGAGGAGCCAGATAATGAGGTGTGGTGGAGTCAACTGCTCCAAGGCAGCCGGAAGCGCAGCTTCACTGGCAAAATACTCAGCAACAAGCCTCCCAGCTGCCTCAGCCTGCCCCTTCCAGCCCCTCCCACCCTCCACCCCTCACCCCCAGCAGCCCCGGTCATTGGTCTAATGCAGAAGGCACGTAAGTTGTTCAGCCCCATTCCCTGCAAGTCCAGCGGCCTCTACCAGAGTCGCCTCCAAAAGCGCCCCCGCCCTCAGGAGTTCCTGGAGATGCGCAACATCCATCCCCACCCCCGCGATCCCCGAACTCGCTTCTACACCCCTTCCCCACATCCTCCCTCTTCTACTTCCACTTACACTACCCCAATGTCAGAGCCTAATATTGACTCCGAGTTCGAGTTGATTGTGCTGGACTAGCCCTATTTTACCAGTTGAGCTTTACTAGTATTGTGCTATTCACATTTTGCCTTTTGTGTCCCTGTTGAGAATATATAAAATTCGCTTGTTGCTATCCAAAGAGTTTGAGGTGCTTTTTCATCCCAATGTACGGTTCCGTTTTCATCATGGAAGCTAACAGCAAAAAAGGCATAAATATGTCGAAAAAATTCGTTCATACATTCGGAGTGAGTGTGAGCAGCGGCTTCTGGGAACTCAGGCCAAAGGCGCTGCTGCAACTACTCCTCGACCGCCCACTCTCCGCCATTCCCACTCCTTCCAATTTCTGACAGGATTTGATAGATTGTATTATTGAACCTCGTGACCTCTCTAAGAGTGTGCGCATTCCCGCGTCCTAGACAGCCATGCCTCTGATGTTTTACACCCACCATAAAAGCCAGTTTCTACCCCACTATTCCAATCTAGGTCAGGAATTTGTCGTGATCCCACCTTGGTCAACTCTAACCAGTTTTGTGCAATAAATCTTTTGTTGCATCGAATTTGTGAGGATAAAAAGAGACACTTTATCAATGCAATCTTTTTTCTAACAATGGAATCATTTGAAAATGTCCAACCTGAGCAGAGAAAGAGAAGCGGTTGGATAGCAGATAAGGGAAGAAGCAATAGAAATGGGAGGAGTGGTCCAATTGGCTGAGGAGTGGATCCAGTACCTTGCTGATCTGGGCGACCTTAAACTTGAAGTAAGCTGTTGCTTTCCTTGGCTCAGCATTCAAGGGTGGTGTTCAGATGGGAGAGAAGGAGTTGGGCAGCGGCGTCTGGCATGCCTACAGCATCCTCAATCACACTGAGCTGGGCACATTTGCCGACCATGGCACAACCTTCAATGTCCCAATCACAGATGACAAGCACTCCATGGCCCACGCCTGGACAGTGGCAAAGCTTCTCGCTGTACTGCTGCTGTACTGCTGTCTTGGGTTGAAAAGATGAGATATTTTGAGGGTTTCCTGAAGGCATCCAACAACCTGGATTGGACGGACACACACATATTCTGCCAAAACTTCCAGCACATGGCTGCCACGGAGGCTGAGCGCTACATTCAGTGCACCAACGCCACCCTGGATTACCTATCCCGCCTCCTCATGTGCCTGTGCCACCACGACGCCTCCAGTGGTGTCTCCATCTGGGCGGGAATTGTTAATCAGTCACCTTTCATTCACCAAATGTCTTCACAACCAAGGGGGGGGGGCTTTGAAGGGGGTGCCCTTCTGGCATGTGGATGAGGAGGATCCTGGCTGGCCTACCCAAGGCCCACGGGCCATCAACGACTACGGCGGCAGAGATACAATCAATTTTGAGGACCGTATCCACTTTTGTGATGTCTATGACATCATCCTGATCCATGTATGCGATGGGGCAGGTGGAGAGGAGGAAGGGCAGCTGCAGCCAAGTCCCTGGCTGAGCGTCAGCGGACTTGCGGAAGAGGTCAAGCATCGCATGGTCATGATCTACGATCAAGTAGGCCTTCTTATTATCCGTCCATTTTGCTGCTCCTCAAACTGCCCTTTTCAGGTGAATGCAAAGCAATTGGCAGCCCCCAAACTGCGCCCGATCCGTAAAGTCTACTCCACCCACACCATTGATCGTTTTGTAGCTTAGCCTCAATTGGCGGCCACTGTTCACCTCTCATGCCTTTCAGCTGGACAAAAGCAATGCGGAGGAGGAGGCAAAGGAGGAGGAGATGCGGATGGAGGAAGAGAAGAAGGAAGAGGAGCGACTCAAGGCAGAGACCACCCATATTGTCCACATTGCCATCCAGCCTTCTATTGTCAAACTCCTCTGAATGGGTTCATTTGCTGGAGTTCACTTAGGAAAAAGCTGATGTATGAGCAGTTGTAGACGATTCCATTGAGATCATCAAGGTCTCCCCCTGAGCAGCCGCTGACACCCACGTGAGAATTCTCAATTGCTCATTGTCCTTGAGGAAGCATTGAAAATTTAATCTTTAGCCAGCATACCTTTAACATAATATTTGACAAACTTAGAGGAAGTTCAAATAAAAGAATCAAAGGTATATGTTTTCTTCCTATGAACATTTCTGAGCTCATCAAGAAAATGTCGATTCCAAAATAGTTTAGTTCGACTGTGTGCAATTGATGTATGTTACTATTTCAGGATGATTTTGGGTTCCGCGAATTCTGAAAGCCCAGAGAATGTCTTTGATAGAAAGTACAAGCCAGCTTTTTGTTCGGAAGATAGTAGCTGCCTGTTTTATGTTAAAACTTTGGTTACAAAATACATCTATGCAATCCTGTTGGTTTCTAGACCCAGGCTGCTTCCACCACTCCTCTAGATACCGTTCATCACACCACCTCCTCATTTCAAGTGCCATTGCCGTTATCCAAAGCACTGCTCATGTGTTGGTTGCCTTCTTGAGAGGTCTTGATTGGTTCTTTGGTTGCCTTGAGAGGTACCACCAGACCTTGCTAAGAACCCGAAAAATTAAGAATTTTTTTTAACTAATTTTCATTTTTCTTATATATATTTTCTTTAATCCTTTTTTATTCTTTATCTAACAGTGTTTTAGATATGCATAAATCGCAGTAGATCAAAAAATCGATTCCTTGTAACTCCGCGGCTAGATCGAGTTTTTGTGCATGCCGCACGGTGCAAACAAGCGCTCATTCATGCCGCATGAATTTTGACGTGATGACCAATTTTTTTTGTTTATAACAATTCCGCCTTCTCGTTAAATTTTTCTTAAATGTTTTTAAATTCTGTATGGAACCCTGTTCTTATATAGCTTTAAATCAAAATAGATCAAAAAATCATTTCCTTGCAACTCTGCGGCGCAGACGAGAGCTCAAGCGCACCTATCGCAGCCTCACGGTTTGGTCAATCAACAAAATTTGGCCCGACCATGCCGCGCCGCGTGCTCGACCCCTGAAATTCGGGCTCCACTGCGCCAGGCAGTGTGGTCGACCCCTTGACCCCAGGGTCGACCTCGCCGCGCAGCATGGTCGACCCCTTCACCCCAGGGTCAACCTCGCCGCGTGGCGTGGTCAACCCCTCGAGCCCAGG
This sequence comes from Ptycholaimellus sp. GST1_10, assembly GCA_030248095.1. NCBI lineage: Eukaryota > Metazoa > Nematoda > Chromadorea > Chromadorida > Chromadoridae > Ptycholaimellus > Ptycholaimellus sp. GST1_10. Next base: position 33,209 of record JASANA010011854.1, on the reverse strand, counting down.
GTCAGCCTCGCCGCGCGGCAAGGTCGGCCCACGGCGCGGATGGACCTTGCAGGGGTCAACTGCGCTGCGCGGCACGATCGACCACGCCGCGTGGCAAGGTCGACCCCAAATCGGCTGCGCCACGACTTTTTAAACCTAAATTTCTAAAAATATTGTTGACAACTTTGAAAAACTGAATACACCATCGTATTCAGAATAAATTTCTACATCTAGAACAGCCTCTAGATATCACAAAATCAATCCACATACGTCAGGATTTTAGTTTGCAGCAAGAAAAGTCACTCGCGGCGAGGTCAACCCAGGTTGACCTCGCCAAGTGGCGCGGTCGACCCCTCCAAAATCAAAAATGACGCGATTACGCACGATTTTGTTGACAAAATTGATAAAGTAACTACTCCATCGTATCAAAAATTATCTCCTCGTTCTAAATCTGGTCTCAGATCGCGCGCCCAAGCTCTGTGTGAGGAATGGCATCGATTTAAATGAGGTTGCGGCAAGGTCGGACTTTGCCGGAAATTCGCGGCAAGGTCGACCCCGTGGCACGGATAGTTCCAACACTGGTACTTTGTCCTCTCCTCCTCGTCTCCTCCACTACATCCCCAACCACCCAGTCTTCAAGTATGGATCAGAGTTCTCGAAGTGCAGGCCAGTCCTGGACTGCTTAGCCAAGACCTCAGAGGGCTATAGCCTCAACGATTGCCTTCGCACCGGCAACAATCGCATCTCGGACCATTTCCTCCAGTGCAAGTTCCGCGCAGGTAAGCACATCTTCATCCCCGATGTCTCTGCCACCTTCTATGGCATCGCGGTTTGCCCCGAGCACCAGGACATCCTACGCATCCTACTCCCTCGAGACTGCTGCAAGCCCCTCTCCAGCCACAACCTGGATATCTACAAGAACTCCTGGCTGGTGATGGGGGCCAGTCCAAGTCCCAACCTCCTCCTCGCCTGCCTCAAGCACCTCGGCGATGATGCAGCAGAGTCTGGAGTCAGCTATGGACTTTGCCCTAAGGAGCTTCGCACCCTTGCTGACAGCTTCTACATCGACAATGGTGTATTCCCCTTCTCCGACCCCAAGGACACCACACGCATCATCGCAAGACTCATCGCCCTCTTTGCCTCAGCCAAGCTTCATCTGTGCCAGTTCAGCTCGGACGTGCCAGAGGTGCTGGAGGGAGTGCCAGAGCCGGACCTGCAGAAGAAGCAGGTGATCCGCAACCTAGGCATGGAGTGGGACATCAGCGACGACTTCGTCAGCCCTCTCAAGCCCGTCAGCCCTCTCAACCATCTCTCACTTCTACGACCCCTACGGACTCTTGGCCCCCTTCCTACTCCAGGCTCGCCTCCTGTTCCAGACAGGAGTGCCCTCTGAGCTGGGGGGGGAGTGGGTAGGGAAAGAGGTGGAAGGAGGCTGGGAGCACCTGGAGCGGGAGCTGGACCAGCTGGAACGAGTACGCCTTCTGCGCAAGCTCGTCTCCAAACCAAAGCTCCCAGCCAACCTCATCCTCTTCAGCGATGGCGGCTGCGCCTACGGTTTTGTGGCCTACATGGTCCATGCCGGACAGCCCATTTTCCTGGCTGCCAAGCCCAAGCTCGTTCCCACCTCCCGCAAGAGCCTGCAAATCACACTCCCTCGGATCGAGATGTGGGATGTGGTGATCACTATGCGCTTCATTCGCTTTGCCCTACAACAGCTCTCGCCCTTCATCCAGAGAACCTCGTGCACTACATCGAATCCCAGGTCGTCCTCTACTGGCTACAGCGTCCAGTGGGCCTCCGTCGATATGAGGAGAGGCGGGCAAAGGAGGCGGAGGAGCTGACCCAGGGCCTTCAGAGCTACGCGCGTTGCTTCGTCCCCATGGCAGACAATGTGGCTGACGTGCTCACCAAGCCCAAGGCTCTCTCCTCTCTGCTCCAGACCAACTACTACACCGGCCCGGACTTCCTTCGCCTCCCCTTCACTCAGTGATCATCCTGGACCCCTCCTGCTTTTACCTCAAAAGAGGAGGAAAGGCGGCTGGGAGAGACGAAGAAAAAGCAAGAGGTGACAGTGCTGGGAGCAGCAGGAATGGGAGCGGAGCGGAACTGGGACACCTTCGACCAGATCATCAACGCCTCCAACGATCTCAACAAGGTCCTCTCCACATATGCCCTCCTCTTTCGTCTACAGCAATGACAGAGGAAGCAGCGTGGAGACAATGTGTCTGGCGAGGAGAAGAAGGAGGCCCTGCACACGCTCACATGTGAGACACTGCTCCGCTTCTACCCCACCCTCTACTCCGATCTCCAGTACAAGGGCCACTCCAAGGAGAAGATCTGCAAGCAGCTCTCCGTCTTCCTCTCTGACGATGGGGTGCTGCGAGTGGGCAGGCGGATGGCGGAGGAATCACTGGCTCTCCTGCTCGTCTCCTCTCGCCTGACTCTCCTACCCGTCTCCTCTCGCCTGGCTCTCCTCCTAGCCCTCCAAGCCCACCAACAACTGCTCCATGCTGACCCTTCGCAAGTACAGGCTCAAGTCCAACTCCACCACTGGCCTACTCAAGGACTGCCTGGAGTGAAGAGTGCACTGCGAAGATGCGGGATCTGTGCTCGAGCAGCTCGTCGTCCTCTCCACCGGCCTCCGCCTGGGCTCCTTCCTCTGCAACGTCTCCAGCCCCATCTGCATCCCTTCCATCATCTCCTCCTGGACCAGCTGGGGCCTCATAACACCTACAACTACTCCCGTAAGCAGTATCCGTAGCAAAGGGTGGCCGTCTTCAGATGCTGCATCTCGTGAGGACTACACCTGGAAGTCCTTGAGAACTACAGCACTGTAGCTGTTGTCGGCGCCTTCCAGCGGATGTGGGCCGCCAGGCGAGGTCTCACGCTGGCGTCATCTATCTGGACTGCGCCACCGCATTCAAGGGCTTCGCCAACCTCGCTGACTCCTTCCCCTCCTACATCACCCTCAAGCTCTCCTTCGGCTCCGTGCGAGCTCCATGGGGACAGGGAGGTGTTGAGAAGATGGTGGATCTGGTGAAGGGCCCATTGGCGCCTCCTTGGGCTCCCAGAAGGTCTCCAACTTCGAGCTCAGCATGGTCCTCTGCATCATCAAGGCCGTACTCAACCAGCGCCCACTCACCAACCTCACCGACAATGCCCAGGACCGCCAGCCACTCACCCCCACTCACCTACTCTCACCCCATGTCCAGCTTCAAGCTCCTCTCCTTCCAGAGCCGCTGCCTCTACCCAGCTCCTGGCCTGCTTGACTACTGCGTCTCCAAGTGCAGCATCAACAGGAGCTGGTGGACGTGTTCTGACGTTGCTGGAGCATGGAGTACAATGCTCATCTGGGCCAACATCACCTTCACCAACTGCACCAAGGGCAGCCTGTGGGAGTGAAGCTGGGTAGCATCTGCATCCTGGTGGAAAAGTCGAAGAGGGCCAACCAGAAGTTGGTCCACGTGGACAAGCTGCTCCCCGGCAATGACGGCATCCTCCACTACGTGGAAGTCTCCGACGCCTCCGGCTACAGCTGCACCCGCTCCGTCTCCCATCTCGTCCCTCTGGAGCTCAACCTGCTCTCCAGTTCCGGCCCTGAGGACCTGCATGCCTTCCCGAGCAAATCTATGGAGGTGGGGAAGGCAGACGAGGCTGGTGGGGCTGACGAGGGGTCCGGCGAGCGTGGCGGGGTGGACACTGCGGAGGAGCTGACGAGCGGCGCGGATGAGCCCGCCCCTGCCCCTCCAGTCCCACCTCCCACTCTCCTTTTCCTTCCTCTTATCGCCGTTCACCTATCGCCGTTCTCTTCTCTCTCAGTAGCATGAATTTGTTGAGCCTCCATTCTCCCCTCCCCACTTCTCTGGCTCTGCCATGCTTTTCTTTTGAGACAATGCCTAGCATTATGTAGCTTTAGGCTCTCTTCTGTTTCAGCACCATTTCCGTTCTGTTGAGTATGGAGTGTAATTCATTTTCTCTTCTTTGCTTGGGTAAATAAAAGGCCCCGAGTAATCTGTTGAGGGAAACGTCGCGGTTTGGCATATGGTATGCTTTCGTCTCGATCTCCCCTCCTACTCCAGGCTGCACCTGTTACAGTCGTTGGCAGCTTTAGAAGAGTAGATGCCACTTGTGAGTCATTTCTGCTTCTTTTGGTGTTGCTTGTTCTAGGAATTACGTGATCATAAAGATCTGTAAATGGAGCAATGTTGAATAATGGCAATTGACTCTGAAGCTGGATGGTCTTTTCTTCAGCAATGCTCGAAGGTTTATAAATCCGCCCAGATTTATAAACGGTGTTGGCCGGCAAAGATTGCACCAGGCAGCAGAGAGTTTTGAGAACTGGTCGGAGGCAATCTTAAAACTCTAGCAGTGAAGACGGTGCTTTTGCTGGATAGCTGGCATTTGTTGGCCGGCGAAGTTGCAGCAGAGGCTGTGAGTTTGAAACTGACCAGAGCCAATTTTTGAACTCTGGCAGCAAAGGCAAACGGTCCGCTGGTAGCTGCAGGCAATTTCAAAATCCATTCAAGGATAATGAAATTGTCATCGATGGTGCTTGCGTGGACAGCATGAAAACAACTTTGCAGTTAGTTGTCGATGCCCAAGCAGCGAAGTTGATTCTGTGCCGATGGCAGCTCATACAACGGTTTGTACCAGGAATATCTGAATCTTTAATTCAATGTTTAAACCTTGGGTAATTTTAGACACACTGTCAGTCTACCAGGCAACGATGCAAGGAGACGCCAACCAGAGAGCAGGCATGCGCCTTCTCTCATCCGGCCTACTCTGCGTCATCCCAAGGGATGCAATCCAAGCCCTTCATGCCGCCGCCCTCCATGCCGCCGCAACCCTCAAGCAGAACGACATCTCTCGCGCGAACTTGATAGTACGAAATTGTCTTTCAAGCCTATTCTCCATGTTAAATTTACTCCAGGAAACATTGCAGAACCAAGCGGAGAGCGTGCGTCCACAAGCAGGCACCCAGTGGGTAGACCTGCAGTCTGCTAACGACGCAGCGCTGCTGGCCGCCAAGCGCCTGGCCCGCAACATGCAGCTACTCATAGCCACCGAACACAACTACGACATCCACGCTGCAAGCCTCCGATGGCTTCTATCACAAGTGGATGTCTCATCGGATCCTACGGTTAATTGGCTCACATTATCACAATCTGGGAAAATGAGACAAAAATTGCAGGGTGGGATGCAGCCTTCGCAACTGGCAGAATGCTAGAAGCACTGGGGCTTCTGCCCTTTCGACATGCTGGACAAGTGTGGCAAGTCCGACTCCGACATCATCACCACCATCCTCGCCGCCGAGGCCACCAGACTCCCCATCCAGAATGCCGTCAAACTGCTGCGCGACGGGGACCTCACCATCGACAGGAACAAGGGGCTCGTCATCCACATCCCCTCCGGCAACTGCATCCTCATCTACTACAAACGCGATCCAGTGTGCCGCCCAATCACCGATCTTCTTTTTGCCTTCAAGGCCATCTATCTCCAACCCTTTGTTCGCCTGGAAGGCTCAGACAAAGAGAGGATGGCTGCGCTGTCCCTGGAGAAAGGAAACTGCCCAGCACCTAAGCCACAGTGGCCTCCACGAGCTAGGCAATTGCCGGCGCCGCCAACAGAGGAGAAGATGGAAGAGGACACGGGAACGCCGCCCAAGTCCTCGCCCGCGTCCGCCTTCAGCAAGCTCGGCGGCAGCCACACCGCCAAGGCCTACACCAACTTCAAGCTGGAGAGCCAGTTCGGCAATGCCAACTATCCAGCCCTCAGTGACCAACCCGCAACAGCAGCGCGTCCAGGGCCTTCCAGCCCCCTGAACCCCAACTCCTACTCCGAGGCCGCCATCTCCTACCCCATTGACATCGTCGCCATCAAGCACAGCTCTCAACAGCTACCCTCTGGCCTCAAAGTCGACTTCTGCCCCACAGCAATGGAAGGAATGGAGCGATATATATATTGCCCCCCCCCTACGGCACCAAACCGGGTGTGAAGTGGGATGAAACATGCCTCGCCTCGCTGGGGTGCATGCAACTGCTCTGCAACTGGATCATGGCCCAGTCCAACGGCAACCCCGTCAGCCACTCCTGGTCGGGCTGGGAGTGCTTCATGATGGACTGGACAGGCTACAACGAGTACAGGGCGGCCAAACTCGCAATCAGCTACACCACCATCCACATGCCCGCCCTACGGCCCAACCCGCGAAACCCAACATACCCCAACAGCTCCGAGGCAGTCACCCGTCAAACTGAGCCTCATACCCAGAAGTACACCCCAAAAGCCTGCAACCCGCCGAGGAAAGAAGAGCCACCATCCTATCCACTGACGCAGGGGGCAGCACTCCTCTGGTCACCCTGCAATCCAACCCTCCACCTCTACAGAGCCCCGGAGAAAGGCAAGTCCTGGGAGCAGTTCCAGGCCTGGCACAAGCAGCACTGCCGCCCCACCTACTGGAAGCCGGCCTACTACTCCGCCGAAGCCCTGCAATCGACCGCCCCGTTTCTCAACATGCTTCAACTGCGCCTCTGCAGCATCTCTGTCGAGTTCATCAAATCTGACAAAGAAGGTCACTACCCATGAATGTGATAGGTCATTAAAATCGGATCCACAAGTGTGGCTAGTTCTTCAGTTAGCCCCAATGTGGTAGGTCATGCAAATTGGATCCACAATTGTGGTTAGTTCTTCAGTTAGTCACAATGTGAAAAGTCGTGAAAATTGGATCCACAAGGGGGGCTAGTTCTTCCGTTAGTCACAATGTGGTAGGTTGTGCACATTGGATCCACAATTGTGGTTAGTTCTTCAGTTAGCCACAATGTAGTAGGTCGTGCAACTTGGATCCAAAAGTGTGGCTAGTTCTTCAGTTAGCCACAATGTGGTAGGTCGTGCAAATTGGATGCACAATTGTTGTTTGTTCTCAGTTAGCCACACTGTGGTATGTGGTGCAACTTGGATCCACAAGTGTGGCTAGTTCTTCAGTTAGCCACAATGTGGTAGGTGGTGCAACTTGGATACACAATTGTAGTTAGTTGTTAAGTTAGTCACACTGTGGTAGGTCGTGCAAATTGGATCCACAGTTGTGGTTAGTTCTTCAGTAACCACAATGGGGTAGGTGGTGCAACTTGGATACACACTTGTAGTTAGTTGTTAAGTAAGTCACATTGTGGTAGGTCGTGCAAATTGGATTCACAATTGTTGTTTGTTCTCAGTTAGCCACAATGTGGTAGGTGGTGCAACTTGGATCCACAAGTGTGGCTAGTTCTTCAGTTAGCCACAATGTGGTAGGTTGCGCAAATCGGATCCACAATTGTGCTTAGTTCTTCTGTTAGCCACATTGTGGTAGGTGGTGCAACTTGGATCCACATGTGTGGCTATTTCTTAAGTTAGCAATGTGGTAGGTCGTGCAAATTGGATCCACAATTGTGGTTAGTTCTTCAGTTAGTCACAATGTGATAGGTCGTGAAAATCGGATCCACAAGTGTGGCTAGTTATTCCGTTAGCCACAATGTGGTAGGTTGTGCACATTGGATCCACAATTGTGGTTAGTTCTTCAGTTAGCCACAATGTAGTAGGTCGTGCAACTTGGATCCACAAGTGTGGCTAGTTCTTCAGTTAGCCACAATGGGGTAGGTGGTGCAAATTGGATCCACAAGTGTGGCTAGTTCTTCAGTTAGTGACAATATGGTAGGTCGTGCAAATTGGGTCCACATTTGTGGTTAGTTCTTCATTTAGCCACAATATGGTAGGTCATGCAAATTGAATCCACAATTGTGGTTAGTTCTTCAGTAAGTCACAATGTGGTAGGTCGTTCAAATTGGGTCCACAATTGTGGTTAGTTCCTCCGTTTGTCACAATATGGTAGGTCGTGCAAATTGGATCCACAATTGTGGTTAGTTCTAATGTTAGCCACAATAGGGTAGGTCGTGCAAATTGTATCCACAATTGTGGTTAGTTCCTCGGTTTGCCACAATATGGTAGGTCGTGCAAATTGGATCCACAATTGTGGTTAGTTCCTCAGTTCTCCACAATATGGTAGGTCATGCAAATTGGATCCACAATTGTGATTAGTTCTTAAGTTTGCCACACTATGGTAGGTCGTGCAAATTGATCCACAATTTTGGTTAGTTCCTGTTTGCCACAATATGGTAGGTCGTGCTAATTGGATCCACAATTGTGGTTAGTTTTTAAGTTAGCCACACTGTGGCAGGTCGTGCAAATTAGATCCACAATTGTGGTTATTTCTTCAGTTAGCCACAATGTGGTAGGTGGTGCAACTTGGATCCACAAGTGTGGCTAGTTCTTCAGTTAGCCACACTGTCGTAGGTCATGCAAATTGGATCCACAATTGATGTTAGTTCTTCAGTTAGCCACAATGTGGCAGGCTGTGCAACTTGGATCCACAATTGTGGCTAGTTCTTATATTAGCCACAATGTGGTAGGTCGTGCAAATTGGATCCACAATTGTGGTTATTTCTTCAGTTAGCCACAATGCGGTAGGTGGTGCAACTTGGATCCATAATTGTGTTTAGTTCTTAAGTTAGCCACAATGTGGTAGGTCTTGCAAATTGGATTTACAATTGTTAGTTCTCAGTTAGCCACAATGTGGTAGGTGGTGCAACTTGGATCCACAAATGTGGCTTGTTCTTCAGTTAGCCACACTGTAGTAGGTTGTGCAAATTGGATACACAATTGTGGTTAGTTCTTAAGTTAGTCACACTGTGGCAGGTCGTGCAAATTGGATCCACAGTTGTGGTTAGTTCTTCAGTTAGCCACAATGTGGTAGGTGGTGCAACTTGGATCCATAATTGTGTTTAGTTCTTAAGTTAGCCACAATGTGGTAGGTCTTGCAAATTGGATTTACAATTGTAGTTCTCAGTTAGCCACAATGTGGTAGGTGGTGCAACTTGGATCCACAAGTGTGGCTAGTTCTTCAGTTACCCACAATGTGGTAGGTGGTGCAACTTGGATCCACAAGTGCGGCTAGTTCTTCAGTTAGCCACACTGTTGTAGGACATGCAAATTGGATCCACAATTGATGTTAGTTCTTCAGTTAGCCACAATGTGGTAGATTGTGCAACTTGGATCCACAATTGCAGTTGGTTCTTAAGTTAGCCACTCTGTGGTAGGTCGTGCAAATTGGATCCACAATTGTGGTTATTTCTTCATTTAGCCACAATTTGGTAGGTGGTGCAACTTGGATCCACAATTGTGGTTAGTTCTTAAGTTAGCCACAATGTGGTAGGTCGTGCGAATTGGATTCACAATTGTTGTTAGTTCTCAGGTAGCCACAATGTGGTAGGTGGTGCAACTTGGATCCACAAGTATGGCTAGTTCTTCAGTTAGCCACAATGTGGTAGGTGGTGCAACTTGGATACACAATTGTGGTTAGTTCTTCAGTTAGACACAATGTGGAAAGGTGGTGCAACTTGGATCCACAAGTGTATCTAGTTCTTGAGTTAGTCACAATGTGGTAGGTGGTGCAACTTGGATCCACAAGTGTGGCTAGTTCTTCAGTTAGCCACACTGTCATAGGTCGTGCAAATTGTATCCACAATTGTGGTTAGTTCTTCAGTTAGTCACAATGTGGTAGGTCGTGCAAATTGGGTACACAATTGTGGTTAGTTCCTCGGTTTGCCACAATATGGTAGGTTGTGCAAATTGGATCCACAGTTGTGGTTAGTTCTTCAGTTAGCCACTTTATTTTATCAGAAATCGTATTTTACTGATGAAGAAGATAAAACTTCGAAACGTTTAGAAATTTTGTGATCATTTCACTACTGTGCTTAAACTTTTGAAAGAATTATCTTGTCACAATTTAATTTTTGCTTTTAAATTTTGTAAGTGTATCCTATAATTTAAATTTTTGGTGATTAATCATAGGTTACTAATGAATTACATTTCTAGTTCTTTTAGCATTTTGAAGGATCGTCATTGAATTGACAATAGTTTTTTTGTCTTTTGCTTAAATATTTTCATTTGGGCATTGACACGTATAATGTTGCAAAGGGCAATAGGTGGATGCAAAGGGCAATTTATAGTTGTATGCATGACGCCTGTCATTCAACAGGGTATGGCTGTGGTTCCGTAGCACAGATCCGATTCAACATATATGACTGGTGAGTCAAACAAGGTATTCTGGGGTGTCCCCAAGATGCGTGGCCTATGTTCTTTGAGTATGGGACAAGGATGTTGATGTCGAAGGCTAACTGGAGGCATCCGATGCTTCAGAGGACAACTGATCTGCCTCCTCTCTCTCTACATTTCGAACTGAGCTTTGCACTGTGTGAGTTCCCAGATCAGTGGAAGTCATTGCTGTGTACAAAGGCAAAGGCTGTCCCGCAAACACCTCTAACTATCACCCAATCTCCCTCTCATGTGCATCGAGCAAAATCATTGAAAATGTGTTTGCGGCTCAGCTGAGCCCATACCTTGAAACAATCATCTTCTATGCTGGCGCCAATTTGAGTTCAGAAAAGGCCACTCCAAAACTGGGCAAATCCTACATTGTCTGCACAGCCTGAAGTTATCTGCTGGATCCGCGCTAGACGTGTGCTACATTGACTTTGTAAAGGCATTCGATAAAGTGTCCCACCAAAAATTTTTGCATTGTTGTGTGTACTTTGGCATCTCTGGTCCTGCCTTACTCTGGATTGCTTCTTTTCTGTCCAATCGTACCCAGATTGTGCTCGCAAATTCAAATTCAAGGCGCAAATGCATTTCCACGGCCCATTTCCTCATCAATCATTCAAGATGGAATGTGCAGCCCAATCCTATTTACTATGTACATAAATTCCCTTGCTGAGATTGTTAATGCTGAATGTGTCGACTGTTGGTTGTTCGCAGATGATGTAAAAATCGCGTCTAAATGTGCTGTACGCCTTTAGTCTGCCCTTTCAGCAGTGGAAAATTGGGCCTCGCTCTGGCAATTAGAAATCTCCCCAAAAAGTTCGCAATTCTACCAATTGGAGCAGGACTAAACTCTATCTTCCTACTCTGTGACCAGACCCTTCCAATAGCAGAAAAACAAGTTTTCAGGGATCTAGTTCTTATGTCATCCTTACTCTCACCCTCTGAACGTGTCACTTCTATATGCTGCAAAGCCCAATCTGTTTGCTACATACTCAAGAAGTGTTTTTCTGTCCCTCATGTCCGTAACCTTATTAGGGATTATGGTTTTCAAGGTTTTCGGAGGTTTTACAATGTTTTTACGCAAATGAGAACCTGATTTTTGAAGTGTACGCAATCATAAATCATTAATCATAAAAATAACTCTAAATTAATGAAAAAACATTTTCACGATGATTAACCCCATTGAATTAACCCCCGTACACCGTAATCTTATTTCACTACTTACATGTGACCCATTCTCGAATATGCGTCACCAGCATGGAATGCACTTTCAAAAGCTGACTCTAATCGGTTGGAACAAGTACAGCGTGCTTTCACCCGCTACATCTTCCTCCGCTGTTTCATTCCCAACCTTGACTTGGGCTACCAGCACTGTCCAGGTCATGTCAATCGAAAAATTAACAGCCACCCTCTAATTCTAATGCTCAATTGCTGCCTCTCTGTAGATGACAGGGCATCAAGGCTCGTCTCGCAAAGCTGGCCGCAGCGAGTGGTAGGCAAATGTAACAATTCCCCCACTCTGTTCATCGACACTCTGTAGGTGTGATCACTCACTGCAGTCTTCCCCCAACTCGCTTGGACGAATAAACGAATAGAATAGAAAAAGGCAGACCAGGAACACCAGCAATCCACAAATGTTGCCAGCACCAGGCATGGCGATCCCTTACCAGACAATGCTGAGGTAAATAAGGCTACCTCATTAAACTTACCCATGTTGCATCTTTTCTCCTTATCTCTCGCCACATCCTTCCTACTACAGAAACTCACAAACAAAGAAACATTCTGCATGTAAGTTGGACTGGATGGATTGTAAAACAGCCAAAAAAGCTGCAGAATCCAACGTTTGACTAATGAAGACAAACATTAAATTAAAACTAATTAATATTAGAAAAATATGACACCTGGAAAAATTAGGCTATTCTGAGCACATGATTCTGAACACTGCTAAGCTCACCGACAGCAGGCATTGCCATGTCAACTCCTGCAAGGAAATACAACAGCATGATTGAAATATGGAAAATTATTCAGTTCACGGTTTGTGAATCTAAGGAGGTAAAGGGTGAACAAGAAGTTAAATGATAAAAAATTAGCAAATTATTTAGTTTCGTCAAAGTTTATTCAGCATTTAACTTTTTATTAGCCTCAGAAAACCACCAACTAAATTCAGAATCACATAAATGGCTGAAGTATCAAAACTGAAAACAAAAAGCAAAAAGCAAACCGATGAGGAACAGCTCAAAGCCGGAGTTAGAATAAAGCTTGCAGGACAACGATGGAAAATAATGCGGGAGCTAGGTCATGGAACATATGGACAAGTTCTACTTATCACTAAGGGTTCAAATAGAGTTGGGGCAATGAAGATATCAAAACGAAAAGATGACTGGAGCTTAGCATGGGAAGGATTTGTGTTACAGTTTCTGCATTCCTCTGCCCAAGGCAAATGCCCAAACATCATCGGACTTATTAGTGAAGGAGAAGGCACCACAATCAATGAAGAAGGAACTAGTTATAAATTCCGATATATTGCGATGGATATTTTGCACCCAGTATGTTCTACATTGGCTCAGCTTGTTGCTATGTATCCTGGAAAATGTTTACCAGCTGACAAAGCCACACGAGTTGGTATCCAAATGCTACGTGGGCTATATGAAATGCACAGTATGGGCCTTCTACACAGAGACATCAAACCAGAAAATGTTGGAGTGCTTCCAGAACCCAATGATCACAGTACAGTCCTACTTGATTTTGGAATGGCTCGATTTTACACAAAAGAGGATGGTGAACTCAGAGAACCAAGAACATATCCAGGAGGTAAAGGAACAGCAAGTTTTATGTCTCAAAGAGTTGTGGCTGGTCGTGATGTAAGCCGAGCAGATGATTTATTCAGTTGGTTTTATACGCTTATAGAATTGTTCAAAGGAGAACTTACGCTACCGTGGGATGAACTTAACGTAGTTGGTGATGAGCATAGAGATGAGCACATTCGTCTAAAAAGTACGCTAGTATCCTCAGATGTTATGCTCAAAGGATTGCCTGAAGAAATGTATGCCATCAGAATTCACTTGTCTACCCTATCCTTTTTTGATTCACCAAACTATAACTTTCTGTTCAAATCGCTTATTAGCATTATAGAACGTATTCCAGGAGCATATCAAACCGAGTCACTTGTCCCTAAACTGTAGTTTAAAATGTATGTGTCTTATTTTTTTGTTAAAGATTGGAATTGATTTGCTATGTGGTTGCAGTTTGTTCTTGTTTGCTAACCGGTTTTAAGCTAATAATTGATGTTTTACGGATATTATAAACATTTTAAAATATTTCTTTTATTACCTTGTTACATATATAAGTTTTACATATATATAAATATATATATATATATGTATATATATATATATGTATATATATATATATATTTACATTAGATATATCTTTCATGTCTTTCAGTGCCTAATTACAAATGGCTAAAATATCACGCACAAAATCCCTGATGCCATCAATCCGGTCGTGGATGGAGTTTGAGTATGGGACAAGTATGTTGATGTCGAAGGCTAACTGGAGGCGTCTGATGCTTCAGAGGACAACTGATAGCTCTTGACTGATGAATGCATTGTGGATTTGCACTCCGTAACTGGTATATGGTGCTAGTGGTTAGCACGCCTGTGGCATTAGCAGGAACCCTGAGTTCAATCCCCAGAGGTGATCCAAGTTGTTCCCAGATTGGCTCCTGGTTTCTGTCGGGGCTGAAGGCTTTATCCTTCTGCTTTTCGAAACAAGGCAAGCAAGGGTGAAGTGCAGCATCAAAGATGCACTTCGGGAGATCAGTCTTCTGACTCAAAACAGTTTACGCATTTTCAATGGGGTTAATCATCATGAAAATGTTTTTTCATTAATTTAGATTATTTTTATGATTATTTATGATTTATGATTGCGTACACTTCAAAAATCAGGTTCTCATTTGCGTAAAAACATTGTAAAACCTCCGAAAACCTTGAAAAACGCCCATTTTTGCAAGTTTTTGGGTCAGTTTTTGGAGCAGACCAACCAGTTCTCGCAGCCCAGTCTTCCTACTGACGTTTGAAGAGTGATGTGTGCCTGTTAAGATGAGCCCATGCCCTGTGCACAGTGTCGAGAAAGGGTGAAGTGCAGCAGTAAAGCTGCGCTTCGTGAGATCAGTCTTCTGACCCATGTTTTTTTCTCTGGTCGAGGAGGAAGTTCGCTGTCCCCAGCAGGCGGACTCCCAGAACCCCCCCCCCCGCCGGCCCCCCCCCCCCCAGCCTTCCCCCCCCCCCCCCCCCGACGGCTGATTCTGTTTCCCCTCTTAGGCTTAGTCAAAACCCGTGTATACTGTGGCAGTACCAAGTATAGTTGCTTAGAGACCCGCAAACATAGGTGATAAGCTCAAAAAGTACTTGTTTTCTTTTCCAATTGTTCCCCCCCCCCCCCCCCAAACGAAAATTTTTCCAATTGTTCCCCCCCCCCCCCAAACGAAAATTTTTCCAATTGTCCCCCCCCTAAACGAAAATTTTTCCAATTGTCCCCCCCCCCCCCCCCCCCAAACGAAAATTTTTCAAATTGCCCCCCCTCCCCAAACGAATCCCCTTCATGCAAAAAATCAGCCAATTTCGTTGAAAAACCGAGGAGTACGGGCCTGGGACACACACACATATGTACACACACACACACATATGTACAGTGAAGACAAATTCGACTGTGAAAACTAGTTTTCTGGACACTCATTCCTGGGTGTCACTGTCCCACTATAACATCTGAACGCAGGGCTTCAATGACAAGTAACCTCACTATACCGTGGTCTGTCCACAAACCACCACCAACGAAACCACCTCTCACCGTTTCTTGCAAATGAACTACTGGGGCTACGGGAACCCTTAACTCGACTGACCAGTAGCCAGTTCGTTTTGTGGCACCAACATCACCTTAGAAATAGGACGTTAGTTCTGGTGATGGTGTAGTATTCGATTGAAACCCAGACATCAGCCTACATGTCCAATTGTTCCTTGCTTTCGCACAGTTGCTCTTTCTCTTCGCATTCGCACCTCCTGAGCAGTGCTGGGACTGTCAGGGGGTGTCTTGCCAGGACCTATGCGGCTGTCGGATCACCTTCTGCTGGATCTGCCAGTGCTCTTTCCAAAGTGCATCTAAGACGTGCTATACATATCTTGATATTTACACCTCGCTATCTCGATATTTTCAATGTTGCATAAACAACTCTATCTATAACTAATTCTTTAGAAACCTTGTTAGTCGATACTGGATGGCAAGCACATGCCTATATACAGGGCTCATCATCCTGTACATGCCTGTACAGGGCTCATCATCCTGTCAAGCAACAGCAGATTTATCATGCAAATTGTCAAGCAGCCAAACCTTTTCCATGTTTTGAGTGTAGCCAACATGTTATCGTAAAGAAATTTAATTTGACATAAACAAAAATATCATAATGTTAAATACTTCCAAATCATTTTAAAGGCATAATTATACAATTGTTCAATTTTCATTACATCATCCTGACGTAATCACTCATCATATTTATATATTTATTTAAATCAAAAGTCAGAAATCCAAAAAAGTAACAAAAATAATGACATTTTCATCTTGGTTCACATGGTGCAGCAGCACTTCAAATCCTAAACCCTTACAAGAAGCGGATCAAGGGCTATCAAGCAATGAATCTGGAACAAACACTAGTGGATGCGAAAGTTTGGCAGTGAGCTTAGAGACCAGCAAGCCACCAATTACATCAACAGATCCAAAAGGTACATTGGAAAATGCAGATTGGTTCCATGGACTTTTACCACGTAGTGAAATTGTACCTGTGTTGTGTGAAGAAGGGTCATGGATGGTACGCTCTACTGAAAAGGAAGCTGGATTGCTCATTGTAATTTCTGTTCGCTGGAATGGTGCAGTTAAACACATTCTTCTCAATCGCACAAACCGTGGCTGGGTCATGCCAACACGCACTTTTCAGACAGTACCCGAGTTAATGGAGCACTACTTTCGCACTGGAGAACCTCTTAATGAAGCAGGGGTTTCTATCAAAGGAAAGCCAGTACCACGTTCTAATTGGATGGTCCCTAGCAAGGACGTCAAAATAGAAAAGAAAATTGGGGAAGGGAATTTTGGAGAAGTATTTATTGGAAAACTACATGTAAAAGGCACTTGGATACCTGTTGCTCTCAAGACCTGCAAAACCTTGGTAGGGAAAAATGAGAAAGAAGAATTCATGAAAGAGGCAAAAATCATGCTAGACTATCAGCATCCCAATGTAGCTAGAATTTATGCAGTTGCAGCAGACACTCCTCCTTTAATGTTGGTCCTAGAACTATGTTCCGGTGGATCCTTGGACAAGTATCTTGAGAAGCATAAGCCATCTCCAACTGAGGTCAAAGTTCGATTATGCACAGAAGCTGCTAGGGGAATGGAATATTTAGCTGTTAAGAAGAATTGCATTCATCGTGATCTTGCAGCTCGTAACATACTTCTTGGAGCCAAAAATGAAGTCAAAATTGCTGACTTTGGATTAACACGGCAAGGTACATATCAAATGGCTGCAAACTCTTCACATCAAATTCCAGTTCGTTGGACAGCCCCAGAGGCATTACTTACAGGACGCTTCTCTAAAGAAACTGATGTGTGGAGTTTTGGAATATTAATGTGGGAAATCTTCACAGATGGCATGCAACCATGGCCAGGCAAAAATGTCAAGGAAGCGTTTCGTGCCATGAAAAATGGAGAGAAAATGAAAATGCCTGACAATATACCAACTGAAACTGAAAAACTAATCATATCACTATGGGATCTTAATCCATCCAAGCGTCCTGACATGACCACCATTCGAAATACACTTGAAAACAACTATAGCACCACTGTTGGAAAACCTCTACCATAATGATCCACTGAACAATTTTAGCTGCTCTTATCAATGAATTTTTCTTAACTATTCTCCCATTTGACTCATGTTATAGTGTTAATTTTGAATATTTCTAATTTAAAAGTTTTAAAATATGGTAATGCTAAAATATTTTGTTGTGTAATATTGACAAATTTTTATCATTAATTATATTTATGCAAAATGTGAACAAATGCATATCTTGCATTAATAAACAAGTATATGGCGCAAAGCGCAATAGGTGACCGCGGAGCACACCACCTTCCAGCTTACAATATGAATGCATGAAATTTCGCCACTCCAAAGAACAAGTCTATGGTTTCTCACCCATTTTCAAAAGTAAGCACAGATTTGGAATCGCTATATATGACTTGTGAACAAAAAAACTCAAGTCTTCTGTTCAATTCTGAGCCGTTCAGCTGTTACTGATTATTGATGCCATTGCCATACGTGAAAGTTTGTCACTCAAGAGGGTAAGTCTGTGGTTTCTCAACCATTTTCGAAAGTAAGCACAGATTTGGAATCGCTATATATGACTTGTGAACAAAAAAACTCAAGTCCTCTGTGCAATTCTGAGCCGTTCAGCTGTTACTGATTATTGATGCCATTGCCATGCGTGAAAGTTTGTCACTCAAGAGGATAAGTCTGTGGTTTCTCAACCATTTTCAAAAGTAAGCACAGATTTGGAATCGTTATATATGACTTGTGAACAAAAAAACTCAAGTCCTCTGTGCAATTCTGAGCCGTTCAGCTGTTACTGATTATTGATGCCATTGCCATGCGTGAAAGTTTGTCACTCAAGAGGATAAGTCTGTGGTTTCTCAACCATTTTCAAAAGTAAGCACAGATTTGGAATCGTTATATATGACTTGTGAACAAAAAAACACAAGTTGTCTGTGCAATTCTCAAAATTACAGGTGCTACAGCGCAAAAACTCTATATTCAATTTTCAAGCCTTTCTACCCAAAAAGTAATGTTTCAAATGCTCGGAAACTGGTTCCACCCCTCCAGATCTTCCTAAAATAGCATTAGCTTTCAGGAAAAAAAAGTTTGTCCAAATCCGTTGAGAATTCGGTGAGGACCAGCATTTCCAGAAATACATATATATATACATATATATGAGGACAAAAGTAGGCATGGTTAGGCATGGTAAAACAGTTGGGTGAACTGCCTCAGGCTCAGGTCCCTCTTCAGCTGAGCATGGACGATGATGCCAACTATGGTAGAGTCATGGAGGCATGACTTACTTTTGATATAATGGAATGTCGAGGTAGCAAAATTAAAAAAAGCAGGCACGGATGTGAAATGAAGAGTGGAATCTGAGCCCGTTCTCGGCCATTTCAAATGCTGTTACCTTGAGTACAAATTCGCACTCATGAATGGCGGAGAGGCACCTGCCACAGTGGCAGAATGCGCAATGGCAGCCAAAATAAGCGAGGACCCATTCGGCACCCAGCAGTCAACCAGTCAGCTTAATTTCCTCGGTAGCCAGCAGGAACTAGAAGAGCCTGCAGAAGGAGCAGAAGCCTTTGCCCTGGAGCAAGAGCGAGGCCGAGGCAGAGGCCTTTGGCCATTCGTAGCAATGGTGAAATGTGAAACAGACGAACCTTGCTCCGAATATCTGCCTAAGTGCATTTCGTTCACCCCCCAATTCAAAGAGTGGACTCAAACTGCCAGGGGAGGCAGAGGCTCAGCAGGAAGATGCCCACAGGCCAGAGGACAGCAGCAGGCTAGGGGTCAGCAGTGGCAAAGTCTCCCACAAAGGGGGGGGGCAGGAAATAGAGTTCGATTTCATTAGCAGGTGAGTTTCCTCATGGAGGCTGAGCCTGAGGCCGAGGAGGAGGAAGAGGAAGAAGGTGTCACTTTCAAACCTTGGTACTGCCAGGAAGAGGAGGAGTAGGAGGCTGAGGTAGGTAGAGGGCGATGAGTGAATTCATGAGTAGTGCACACAAGCCGACAAAGCAGGGTATCTGTGCGTGCATTGACATCGGGGGGGGGGGCTTGGTTCTGAGTGGAGTTGAACTTTAGCAAGGCCTGAAAAGAGACTCAACAAAGATGCATAGTTTGCAATGAAACAACAAATTCAGGGAAAAAAGAGCAGCCCCGTGAAGCTGGAAGGTGAATGACTGAGGCAGGCTGCAGTCATAACATTCGCTTTTCTTCCAACAGGCAGCGTTAAGAATCTCCCTGCAGCCACTGTGCACAGCGGAAAGACAATTCGATGGCTGCAAGCCTCTCAAACCAACACCTACTCCAACCTCCAGGCGCTTCTGCCAGCAAGGACAGAATCCTGCTATAAACTATCGAATAGTTAGCGCTAACCACACAAGTTAAAAAAGCTCTTCAAGAAGCAAATTTTTCAGCAGGCCCAAATTCTGTTGCATCTGCTGGCAAGACCTAAGCCCAGCATCAACATGGCAGTAAGCTTTTTGATGGCATTATGCTCATCAATTTGACATTGATTCAACATGAGATCCGCAGCCTTTGCTGGGATAAAGTATAAGTGCCCGTGTTTTACTGTTTCCAGAGACCAGAGACCAGAGACCGGTTTACTATTAGACTATACATTCTTGATTTCTGATGCGTTGACGTGTCAGATATCTAGAATACTTGTTCTTTTGAAAAAGTCACCCAGTACTCCGCCACGAACTGGAGGCGTATCTAGGTGCTGTCGACCCCGAATGCTAGAGGCTATTCTGCTGAAATAAACTGGTCAGCCATGCAGGGAGATCTGGCTAAGGGCATCCATGGAAGAAAGAGATCTGGGGCCTGCTGAGTAACCAGTAGGAGACAGTTCTGCAGGGCGGGATGAGGCTGAGGTGCTAGGTGGAGGGTGGATGCGTGGGGGGGGGGGGTGAGCTGAGTGGGAGTGATGTGAGGAGCTAAGCGGAGTTGTTTCACTTGAGAGAGGAAAGGGTTAGAGGGGTTAGTAATTGTGGTAGGTCATGCAAATTGGATCCACAATTGTGGTTGGTTCTTAAGTTAGCCACAATGTGGTAGGTCATGCAAAATGGATCCACAATTGTGGTTAGTTCTTCAGTTACCCGCAATATGGTAGGTCGTGCAAATTGGATCCACAATTGTGGTTAGTTCTTAAGTTCGTCACAATAAGGTAGGCCATTCAAATTGCATCCACAATTGTGGTTAGTTCCTAAGTTAGCCACAATGTGGTAGGTCATGCAAATTGGATCCACAAATGTGGTTAGTTCTTCAGTTAGTCACAATGTGGTAGGTCATGCACATTGGATCTACAATTGTGGTTAGTTCTTAAGTTAGCCACAATGTGGTACGTCAAGCAAATTGAATCCACAGTTGTGGTTAGTTCTTCAGTTAGTCATAATGTGTAGGTCGTGCAAATTGAATCCACAATTGTGGTTAGTTCTTGATTTACCCACAATGTGGTAGGTCGTGCAAATTGGATCCACAATTGTGGTTAATACTTCAGTTAATCACAATGTGGTAGGTCGTGCAAATTGGATCCACAATTGTGGTTTATTCTATTGGAAAAATAATCTTTGATCCATGCAAGAGCCTGCCCTCGAACTCTATATGCATCAAGCTTTGCAAACATCTTCGTATGGCACACTGTATCAAAAGCTTTAGCGAAGTCCAATTATGTCATATACAGAGGCTGTGTAACAGTGCTTGCAGGACGCAGTGGCCCAGCAGGTGCTCTTTGAGCAGGCATCTGGTGATCAGCCTGGCCCATCCTTTGCCTCTTGCATTTTCATCAAGCGTTTGTTGTAGTATTGCTGATGATCGTGTCAAGAGATTGAGTTGGTCCCCAGTTATCAACACATGGTATTACATGGTCTGGTCAGCAGGCTCAGATGCATCCCAGGCTATTTCCTGGATCATATCAGAGTAGAAGGAGACCATTAGACCACTTTATATTAGTATATGGCTATTATTTTAAATGGAATGTTTGCAAGCAAATATTGTACTGCTGCTAGATTTGTAGCTGCCATTTAGTTTTGGAGTGGAATGCAGGTTAGAAATTTTGAGTAGGTATCATTGCATATCATTACATATCTGACAGTGTCATTGTAGTCTGAAAAAATATATGCAGGTCTATGAGATCAAGTTGCACCACAAGTCGAGCAAAATGCGATATCAGATGATTGCGATGACCTTGGCTTTTGTGTATGTGGGTTTTGATTCGAGATATTTCCGACAGCCACTCTCTGATACATGCGTATATCCTAATGCTAGCACCTGTGCATAGAGTGTCATGATGTCACGGTGGGTCCCTGCCGAGCTGTCGTGGTAGATGCTCTCAAGGAGTACCTCTTTTGTCAGGGTGGGTGCATTATTGTTTTGGAGCCCAAAATGAAGCATTTTTGGAGGCGTACAAATTCATTTTAAAAATTATTTATTAATATGGAATATTTGTTAAGATAATAGGTCAATTTTGGCCGTAGATTTCAGAAATCAGGGTTCTAAATGCGGGAAAAATTTTAAATTCATACAAATGTGTGAAAAACCTTCAAAAACCCCCCAAAAAGACCAATTTAACTAGTTTTTGGGCTACGCGCGCCACAGAACATTGATTTTGCGCATTTTTTCTGGCTTAGAATTTTGATTTTAGATATTTGCTTCCACTGCTTAGCGGAAAAAACAGGAAAATCGAAAGTGAATATTTGTTGAATTTTTTCTACTTTTCCATATGCTCCAACACAGGAAATTTCGGAATTCTTTTTCTCAATATTTTTAATCAAACGTGAAAATAATGGCTTAAGCCAGCATCCTTACTTCACCAACCCCTAACCGTGTGCAAAAAACCTGCCAAATCGGTGGAGGTGGTACTTCACGCATTTGACCTTTAAGCGTTAAATTTAGTGAACAAAGTCAAATCTGAATTAAACATGCTGAAATTAAAAAAATACTGAATAATTTGTGCTAAGTATCACCGCTTGCAAAAAAAGTTATATAACAAGCCACATATTACGTCAAGCGATCATAGATTATTCATGCATTCACATTCAAATTGAAAGTAGACTATAGACAACTTGATAGATTGCGCTAAGAAATGTGAGAATGTGTCTAATGGTTTTAAACAAATTTTTATTATTTCCATGCACAACATAAATAATCAATGGGAACATATGGGGACAAGAAAAAGGATATATAAGAGGGATTTTTATGGGTTGTACTCGATTGGTAGGTTCTTGCGCCGCACCATGCCATCACCCTGGAACCATTCCCGTCGAAACTGCTTGGCTGCACCTTCTGGAGCATTGGTCCACTCAAAAGAGATGCGATCATTGTTGGTGTCCACTTGACCATATTCAAAAGGTTCGCATGAGATTGTGAGCATCTGAGTTTCCTTTGCATCCAAACAGCCTGCTGGTGGATCCACTGCCAGACGTTGCATGTTTATTATTATTATTATTATTATTATTATTTTATTTATTTTCTAACACATGTCCCATCAAGAGACGTAAAAAACATAATACTCCCAATACATCAATTAACAAGTATATGGCGCAGAGCGCAATAGGTGACCGCGGAGCTCTCAACATACCCCATTTTTCAACCTTTCTACCTAAAAAAGTTATGTTTCAAATGCTCCGGGACTTGTCAAACCTCTCCAGATCTTCCTCAAATTTTATTTCCTTTCAGGAAAAAAAAAGTTTGTCAATATCCGTTGAGAATTGAGCCTTTTACAGCATACCCAAATTTTCGACCTTTCTACCCAAAAAAGTAATGTTTCAAATGCTCGGAAACCAGTTCCACCCCTCCATATCTTCCTAAAATCTCATTACCTTTCAGGAAAAAAAAGTTTGTCCAAATCCGTTGAGTATTGAGCCTTTTACAGCATACCCAAATTTTCAAACTTTCTACCCAAAAAAGTAATGTTTCAAATGCTCGGAAACCAGTTCCACCCCTCCAGATCTTCCTAAAATTTTATTACCTTTCAGGAAAAAAAAAGTTTGTCCCAATCCGTTGAGAATTGAGCCTTTTACAGCATACCCAAATTTTCAACCTTTCTACCCAAAAAAGTAATGTTTCAAAAGTTCAAATTCCGGGTCTACCCCTCCAGATCTTCCTAAAATCTCATTACCTTTCAGGAAAAAAAAAGTTTGTCCAAATCCGTTGAGAATTCGCCCGTTCCCAGCATTTCCAGACATACATATATACATATATACATATATACACATGAGGACAAAAGTTGAGTAACCTCTATAGACCGCGGAGCGGCCCTTCGGGCCGCACCGCGGTCAAAAATAACAAGTATATGGCGCATAGCGCAATAGGTGACCGCGGAGCGCATCCCCCTTCCACATATCTAAAATGCCTTTGCTTCCCTAAAACGTTATTACCTTACAGGAAAAAAATGTTGTACAAATCCGTTGGGAATTTGCCATTTCTCAGCATACACCATTTTTCAACCTTTCTACCCAATTAGGTAATGTTTCAAATTATCAGTCTGTTTCGACCCATCCGGATCTTCCTTAAATTTCATTACCTTTCAGGAAAAAAAAGTTTGTTTAAATCCATTGAGAATTCACCATTTCTCAGCATACTCCATTTTTCAACCTTTCTACCGAATTAAGTAATGTTTCAAATGCTCCGGGACCAGTTTCACCATTCTAGATCTTTAAATTTCATTACCTTTCAGGAAAAAAAGTGTGTCCAAATCCGTTGAGAATTCGCCATTTCTCAGCATACCCCATTTTTCAACCTTTCTACCCAATTAAGTAATGTTTCAAATGCTCCGGGACCGGTTTCACCATTCCAGATCTTCCTAAAATTTCATTACCTTTCAGGAAAAAAAAGTTTGTCCAAATCCGTTGAGAATTCGCCATTTCTCAGCATACCCCATTTTTCAACATTTCTACCCAATTAAGTAATGTTTCAAATGCTCCGGGACCAGTTTCACCATTTTAGATCTTCCTAAAATTGCATTAAATTTCAGGGAAAAAGAAGTTTCTCAAAATCCGTTGAGAATTCGCCATTTCTCAGCATACCCCTTTTTCAAACCCTTTACCCAAAAAAGTAATGTTTCAAGTGCTCAAATTCCAGGTCTACCCCTCCAGATCTTCCTAAAATATTATTACCTTTCAGGAAAAAAGTTTGTCAAGATCCGTTGAGAATTCGCCCATGGACTGCATTTCCAGAAATATATATATATGAGGACAAAAGTTTAGTAACCTCTATAGACCGCGGAGCGGCCCTTCGGGCCACTCCGCGGTCAAAAATACGAATACATTAGTTAGAAATAAGTCATCAGTTTCAAAACATTCCAAATATTGTATAATTGTGGATGATTGTCACAATGAATCAAAGGTTGTCCTTAGTCCATGAAATCATTGAGCTGCGGGCGGAGCATGGTAAGCCGTGGCCGTGAGGATAAAGACCATTTTTGGGTATGTGATTTTATATAGGATTTTAGCTTCATAGGGCAGAATTGGCCATAGGTTATTGCTGTGTTTGACTCTTCGTCATCTATTGTTAGATTATTCCAGAGAGCCACTATATTCCAGAGGTGCTGCCTGTCATACATTGTTTTTAGGCGTTCGGGCTGCTTTAATAGATAACGAGTGTTGGTGTCATAAAAAACACTTGCGACCACAGCTTTACGACGGTAACCTATTGCCCTGTTAACCTTTAGCGTGCTAAATATTTTTGACGTAGAGCGACCACCAAAAGCCCCCTGTGCAAGCAGTAGAAGTCCAGCATGTAAGAACCACTTCCCCACGTTATCCCATTGGAGCAACAGATAGCGTTCTGCACGGGTGGAATCGGTCATCCAGATGTTCAGACAAATCCTGCTGGCTAACGAAAGCAACGAGTCCACTTTGTGCCATGAGTTAACGGTGCACGGTGCCATGCTGCTAGCACACCAAAGGCTTAATGGTAAAAAATTTGCATCTAATGTACAACTTTGCCAGATTATTTGATAAATATTTTCTTACATGAGTGTTAAACCAATGTAGCAGCATTTTTGATTTAGTGGTGACAATGTTCCAATGGTTCTCCAAGTTGAGGTTTTTGTCATAGTTGATGCCCAGTAGTTTCATGTGATCCACTTTAGTTATCGCACTAATTTTTATATTTCTAAGGCCTAGTTGATTTAATTGTCCTGGTGACCTTAAATAGAGATTTGCACACGTAAAATGTGATTGGGCAGTCTTTACCAGTAGACATTTGCATTTTAGAATGTTGAGTCGCAGCAGCAGGTCTTGTTGCAAGATTGCACTGATGTCATCTAAGCACTTTTGTACGACTTTCTCCTGCCTGGCACACCCAATCAATGTAATGTCATCTGCATATGCAACTATAGTGCAGGGGCTCACATGACTGACAGCCTTTTTTATGAAGAAGTTAAACAGTGCAGGGGATAGTGCCGATCCTTGCGGTAGTCCATGCCCGTTACAACCAAACAATGTTCCTTTTTCTCCATTTAGACGAACATAGTATTGCCGGTTAGCCAGCCATGACCTAAGTATCCGAACATGGTGCACCGGGGCCACCTCTGCAACTAGTTCTAGCAACAATCTATGTGAGACTGAGTCAAAAGCTTTTGCAATATCCAAACTCACCATATAGGCCGGACCATTGATTTGTGAGAGTGTGTGCTGGATAAATAGGTGTGCATCATTAACTCCGCTCTGTTTTCTGAAGCCAAACTGGTTGTCACCAAAAGTAATCCATTCTTGGAAGGTATCTAACAGTAGCCTTTCCATTATTTTACCAAGGATAGATGTGCAAGCTATTGGTCGGTAGTCTGATGGTCGCACTGGTTTTGTAACTTTTGGGACAGGTGTTAGATAAGCTATTTTGAAACTACCAGGGAAAATTCCTTCTAAGTACAGGCATTGAAAAACTTTCGTAGCTAGTGGTGCAATCGCAATTTTGCATTTCTTTAGAAAATTAGCAGGCACTTTATCCGGACCACCACCACTTGAATTTTTCATTTTCTTAAATTTGCGAAATACATTTCCTTCTGAGAATTCTATTGGGATCACTATTCTGCTTTGATCTGCTTTTGACAGGTGGTTTGAGGTGTCAACTAGCAAAGGTGCTGGGTCTAGACCGTCATTGTAAACAGAGCTGAACTGGTTAGTGAGTGCATCAATAATCTCAAATGTGTCCGTGTGGGTGCAGTCACCAACTCTGATTGAAGTTATTGATATCTGCTTCCTTTTACACCCTGTGAAGTATTTTAGTTCTTTCCAGATGTCCTGGCTACTATTGCAATTTTGAAATTTTTCACTGAGATAACTTCGTTTGGCCTTTTTAACCTCATGCCTTCTCTTTTTGTTTAAAGCCCGCAATGAGAGATGAACTTGGTGCATTAACGGATGTCCTTTATGCACGAGATCATTTAGATGACTCCTTGTTTGCTTTATTGTATTGCTTATGTCAAGGCATTTCCTTGTCATCCAAACATTTTTATAACTGGAGTGCATTTTCTTTAGAGGGCAGACACTATCTAGCATTTGCAGAAGCTGAGTTTCCAGTTTAAGAAGTGCATTCTCGCCATCAGTACTATCAACAATTTCTTTGTTAAGATCACTCTTGGCATTTTCAAGCAGTATAAGTAATGCATCTACCTTGCCTGGATTCCACATTCTACATTCGAAGAAATTAGAGACAATTGATTTTGAGTGCTTTTGGTGCGCAGTAAGCGATACATATGTTGCTCGGTGTCCCATTCTGGTTTTTTCAAATATTGGACCTAGGCCATAAATCAGATCCTGATGTGTTGTGTTGCAGTAAATATGATCAATTACTCGACCTGTGTGTGCATGCCCATGTGTTGCCTTATCAATTATCTGCTTCAGTTCTATGGATGCATGGCGTTCTAAAAAGGCATTGTTTATTGGAGATTTTGCACATATATTGTAGTCACCACAAATTACCGTGAGCACAACTGGGTTATAATGCGTTTCTAGGTAATTAAAGTACGTTTCTTTCCACAGTGCTTTGGCTGTTGGTGGTCGGTATATATTTAATATGTATATTTGTGACTGTCCCAAAATTGTTATATGCAAAAGTTCCAAATCAGGGCTCCCATCATGTAAAGTGTAACGCTTGTTATTTTTTAGATAGATAGCAGTACCACCCCCATTTCCACTTACCCTCTACTTGTGTATAAAGATATAGTCTTGAATTTCGAATTCATTCACTGGTATACCTTGTTGTAGTCTAGTCTCTTGTATTGAAAAGGTGCTAGTGGTTTATATGTTGATAGGAAGCAGCAAACCAAACCTATTTTTCCACTCAGGCCATTCAGATTTACACTTACCACAGTGTTAGATAAATTGTGGTGATCCAGTGAGCAAAGCGTATTAAATATTTCATGATCCATAGGAGTTGAATTCGCCGAAGTTATGTCAAAATATGTGTTAAGGCTTGATCCTAACACTTGTTCTGATTGAAGTTGCCCAGTATCTAGTGTCTTAGCATTGTTCCTAAATGTAAATGATGTATCCGACTTTGCAGGCATGGAATGAATGTTGTTGCTAATCTCATTTTTAGAACTTGAATTATTACAAATCTGGACATCATTTTCTTCCAACAGAATTGCGGAAGAGTCAGAAGCAGTAGACCAGGGTGATCTTACGATCTGGCTCAGCCAGATAGGAATTTCCGATCGATTTTGAGTAATCCGTTTTCAAATCTCCTCTTGCAATAGAAATCAAAGCTATTGCAAGAGGAGAATTTCGATCAGAAGACAAGCTATTTTTCTGCTTTGGCAAGTATTGCAAAATAGTAGTTTCCGTTTTCACTTCCCCTTACGATTGAATGCTTTCTCTTGCAATCGCCTGGTTTATGCCTGCCTGGTTTAACCCCCCCCCCCCCACCCCCCGAAATGATCAGAGACGGGAAATATTTTAGACATTTGCAGGTGCATTTCTCAAAAATTCACAGAGGATTTTTCAGTACTGAATTTTGTTGGCCCAAGATTCACTCTGAACGATAATCCTGTATCCGACCTTGCGCAAACCTTAGCCTAATCTGTAAGTCTAAATGCATTTTTATATTTAGAGACATAGCCGTATGAGACTGAAATACCAATTTCTTCCGAAATTTTTGAGCTTAAAGGGTTTTATTATCAAAATTTTCCAGGCTACGTATGCACAAAAATTGTAAATTTTAAGCAAAATTTGCTTATTTCTTTTATTCTTTTACTATTTTCTTATTTCATTTAGTCGAGGCCATGCATCTCATGGCACGCCGAGAATTTTTGGTGATCTTAGATGCTTCATTATCTGTCAGTCAGTTGAGCCAGTTGAGATTGGTCTTCATTTTCTGCAATTTGGCATCGGTTCTAGCAGTTTTAATTTCTAGTAGCTTTCTTCCTGACAGTATTTTTGGCAACTGACATGCTCATTAGCTTGCAAGTTAGACAAAACAAGCTTTACCAATATTGTTTTCAAAATTCACTGTCGCCGCCCTTCACAAAAGTCGATCGTAAGGGAAATTTGCAACAACTAAGCTGAAAAACTTGGGTCACATCACAAAATTTGCTGTCATTTGTCCAATATTTATTGTACGTAAATATTTTTGGGCTCATTAAAAAGAGGACGAATGAATACATAACTTTTGTCAATATGGCAAAACTGGAAAAGCAATTAGGAAAGCAGTATCAAGCTTAGAAACTACTTCAAAGTTTGAAAAAAGACGGTTAGGGGCATCTCTTTTCAACTGCTACAAAAAGTCCAATTCCCTTGCAATACAGCTTCCATTTTCGCCAAAAAGGACAGTTCTCTTACGATAGAACTGCTTTTTTCAGCATTCCCTTACTATCCAGTCCAGTTCTATCGTAAGGGGATTGAAATCAGAAAAACTAAGAAATTTTGAGTCTATCGTAAGCCGAATTTGAAATCGGATGGTATTTTGTCTGAAAACGGACAGCAGATCGTAAGGGGAAGGTCCCAATTGCAAGGGGAATTTCTATCGTAAGATCACCCAGGTTTGCATGTTTAGGCTGATTTCACTGTCATAACTTTCGTTCGCAACAATGGCGGCTTGAACAAAGTTAATCTCATTTTTTGGACAATGCTCGGAATGGCTGCTGAAAGAAGAAATGTTTGTGGTCTTGATGGCCCAGCCAATGCGATGTGCTCCATTGTTGGTTAAGCGGACATTGTATACATTCTTCTCAGAGAATGGGGCGTTGTAGACGATCTTAGCATTGGGCTCGGTCTTGATGTCACCTGGAGCAGATGCAGCCATATCTTCCTTGTACTTTGGGTTTTCGCAGTAGAACTTGAAGTCGTAGTCTTGTAGTTGCAATATTCTGATTTCTGATGTTAATTGAATCCATTTTTGCCAGAATAATATTTTCAATCATTTAAACATGATGCAATCTTTTAAATTTAATAATACCTTTAATTTCTTTTTGTAAAAAGTTGTGTTCAAAGCACACTGCACATTTAAACTTTCTTTTTAAACGAACAATATCAGACTGCTAATGCTTTTGATTTAAAATTTAACCATTTTTAGGACCATACCATACTGCACATTATGCCGGCAAAAGGAATCACCCAGCCTTGACAGATGACCACAGAGGCTGTGCAACAGTGCTTGCAGGACGCAGTGGCCCAGCAGGTGCTCTTTGAGCAGGCATCTGGTGATCAGCCTGGCCCATCCTTTGCCTATTGCATTTTCATCAAGCATTTGTTGTTGTATTGCTGATGATCGTGTCAAGAGATTGAGTTGGTCCTCAGTTATCAACACATGGTATTACATGGTCTGGTCAGCAGGCTCAGATGCATCCCAGGCTATTTCCTGGATCATATCAGAGTAGAAGGATACCATTAGATCACTTTCCTGATCACTGTATATGGCTATTATTTTAAATGGCATGTTTGCAAGCAATTATTTTACTACTGCTAGAATTGTAGCTGCCGTTTCGTTTTGGAGTGGAATGCAGGTTAGAAATTTTGAGTAGGTATCATTGCATATCATTACGAATCTGACATTGTCATTGTAGTCTGTAAATATATGCAGGTCTATGAGATCAAGTTGCACCACAAGTCCAGCAAAATGCGATGGCCTTGACTTTTGTGTATGTGGGTTTGGATTTGAGATATTTCCGACAGCCACTCTATGATACATGCGTATAACCTAATGCTTGCACCTGTGCGTAGAGTGCCATGATGTCACGGTGGGTCCATGCCGAGCTGTCATGGTAGATGCTCTCAAGGAGTACCTCTTTTGTCAGGGTGGGTGCATTGTTTTGGATTCCAAGTGGGATTGGACCTGGATGGCCCTCACTTTCCATATGCTCTCAAAACATAATGCAGATGACGCATCAGATTCCGCAAGGGGTTGCATAAAAAGCAAGAGGGCGATTCAGGGGCTAAGTCAGACAAATGACTGCCTACTATAGAACTGAAGCCAATCACACTCCGCACCCATGCCCTCCAGCCTTCGGATCTCTGACTGCCCTGCCCTCCATGGCCCGGCCGCGCAAAAGAGACAATTTAATTCAACATAGTTTACTTTAACAGGTTACAATCTAAGTTACACATTCAAATGGTAAAAAAGAAGATAAACTTTGATTCATCCAAGGATCCTGAGTTGGGAAAAGAGATGATCAGGCCGGTCGGCATACGCCATCCACCAGCTGCTGAGCCCTGGTCTTGAACGCACCAACCCCACCTAGGACCATATTTCCGGGAGCCTGTTCCATAAATCGCGAGACCAGTGGGCCAGGAGCTGGCAAGCAGGTTGCTGGGAGGAGTAGGAGGATCAAAGAGATGGCGGCCCCTTAGATTAGAAGAGGCTCTGGGAAAGACGACTGAACAGCTATGCAGGTGTATCTGGAGGCGAGCTTCTGGGCTTGAAAGGTGGGTTGAGTGGTGGGATAGAGGTAGATGTTGGTTGGGCAATGGGTTGATGAGGAAGGGGTGTCGGATTTGATGGGCAGATATGATGTGGGGTTGCCACTGTGGAGGTCACCTAGCTTACATACCTTGCGGACAACTAAATAGCAGCGAGGGAGAAGGGGGAGATCTGCGATGGCAAGACAAGTTTCAATTCTTCCTCAGCCCAGCACACTGCATCTGCCATAATACCCTCGGTCATTGTGCCGTTTGTTAGCCCGCATGAAGATAAAATGTGAGTAGGACCTCTACACTCCATGTAGTCTTTTGATTTCTATGTGGGTTAGTGGAGCCCAAACTTGGGATGCATATATTAGGTCTTCTATGGAAGTGAGAGTGTTGATAGTGATGCAGTAGTGACTCATTTTTGCGCGGCCGACGGCCGCCTGCCGCGGAGGGCAGGGCAGTCAGAGCTCCGGAGGCCGGAGGGCATGGGTGCGGAGGCCCCGGAGCGTAGCCTAGCATGCGAAGCATGCTAGGCGAAGCGTAGGGGCCGTAGCACCCGTGCCCGGAGGCCGGAGGAGCTCTGGCGCCCTGCCCGAAGCGGCGGGCGGCCAAGGCCAGCTTAAGCAGTTACCCCATTTTTGTGTCCGTCTGTCCGCATATATATATATATATATATATATGTCTGTCCCGGGCCCGTACTCCGCGGTTTTTCAATGAAATTGGCTAATTTTTTGCATGAAGGTCCGCCTGGGTGGTATCTCCAGGCCATTTTTTGCGATGGACGTAATTTTTCGATTTTTGCCCAAAACTCAATTTTTTGATGTTTCAAAATATGAAAATTCATAAATCACTGGTTTTTCAATGAAATTAGCTGAATTTTGGCAGGTACGTCCGTCAAAGTAATATCTTGAAGCTGGCAAAAGGAATTTTCGAAATAATTATTATATCTTGATTTATAGACAAAAACCCAAAATCTTGATGTTTCAAAAATTTGAACATGCATAAATCCATTGTTTTTCAATGAAATCAGCTGATTTTTGGCAGGTACATCCATCAAAGTAATATCTTAAAGCTGGCAAAAGGATTTATTGAAATATTTATTTTATCTTGATTTATAGACAAAAACCCAAAATCTTGATGTTTCAAAAATTTGAACATGCATAAATCCATTGTTTTTCAATGAAATCAGCTAATTTTTGGCAGGTACGTATCAACCATGCGAATTGAAAAGTTTTGTAACGTAGCTAGTGGTTATTACTTGTACTGGAACAAAGGCCGCGCATCTTGGCGATAGCCGATAATACCTTGTTTGGTTAGCCATCCATCATGGTTAGCCACTGCCACCGCATTGCAGACATGTGCAGATGTTGAGAGGGTGATGGATATGCTCATGCCCAGTGATGTCAGCACAAAACACAGAAAAGACACGGAAACAAAAAACAAGTATATGGCGCAAAGCGCAAAAGGTGACCGCGGAGCGCTTACACATCCACATGTAGTGAAATTCAAAAATTAAGGAAAAATTCTGCTGTGAAGGTGATCATTGCATCTCAAAAGGAAAATTATGTGGTTTCTCAACCATTTTCAAAAGTAAGCACAGATTTGGAATCGTTATATACGACTTGTGAACAAAAAAACTCAAGTCGTCTGTGCAATTATCAGCCGTTCAGCTGCTACTAATTATTGAGGCTATTGTCATGTGTGAAATTTTGTCACTCAAGAGGGCAAGTCTGTGGTTTCTCAACCATTTTCAAAAGTAAGCACAGATTTGGAATCGTTATATACGACTTGTGAACAAAAAAACTCAAGTGTTCTGTTCAATTATCAGCCGTTCAGCTGCTACTAATTATTGATGCTATTGTCATGTGTGAAAGTTTGTCACTCAAGAGGGCAAGTCTGTGGTTTCTCAACCATTTTCAAAAGTAAGCACAGATTTGGAATTGTTATATACGACTTGTGAACAAAAAAACTCAAGTTGTCTGTGCAATTCTCAAGATTACAGGTGCTACAGCGCAAAAACTGTATATTGCAATTTTCTAGCCTTTCTACCCAAATAAGTAATGTTTCAAATGCTTGGAAACCGGTTCCACCCCTCCAGATCTTCCTAAAATTGCATTACCTTTCAGGAAAAAAAAAGTTTGTCCCAATCCGTTGAGAATTCGGTGAGGACCAGCATTTCCAGAAATACATATATATAAATATATATATATGAGGACAAAAGTTGAGTAACCTCTATAGACCGTGGAGCGGCCCTTCGGGCCGCTCCGCGGTCAAAAACAAAAAAAAATCACGTTTTGTGTTGTTTTTTCGTGCAAAACGAAGACACGAAAACACAAAAGACATGGAATGAAAAAAATCCAAATACGTTTTGTTGTTGTGTGCTCATAGAAATGGCCTTCGCTCCA
>JASANA010011853.1:0-117663 GCA_030248095.1 Ptycholaimellus sp. GST1_10 | reverse complement strand
TGTAAGAATATCAAAAAAACCAAGGGAGGAAAAAAAATTGCTTTGCGCTTAGAAGGAAAATTCCCGCAGCTGTGGCCGCAGCGTTTCCTTGTCGCATCTAATCAAGGCGCGGGATTTCACCCCCCTTTTTCCCTCCTTTCACCTTCATCATCGCAGAGTCGACGCCTTACTTTTTCCCCAGCAAATCAAAAGCTCCACACTTTTCGACAGCTCGTCATTTTCTCGCCATCCCAAAAAGCTGTAAGTTTCCAGGCAAGCTTTCAGGGAAATGAGGGAGGGCTGCTAGGCGCAGGGTAATGGGGGCCTCATCGAAAGTGCATGAGGTGTCTGGGGGAGTGGTGGGGGCAGGACTAGGGGTTGTCGAGGGGGGGACTGATTGGCCTCGCCTTCCGTGTCTGCGCCAAAAACCCTGCCCATCCCGCGGCGGCAATATCATTTCCTCCCTCCACTTTGACCGCCGGCCAATCGAAGTGCCTCAGCCCCTCCCCAAGCCCTACACCAGCCCCTTCAGCTGCAGGGGGCAGCCAGCCGTTCACCCTCCAGGCATGATGAGGGGCCTGATGTGCTCGAGAGGGACGCTGACCTCGACACTGGGGCTATTGATTGGGGAGGGGCACAAAAGCCTGTGTGACTGGGGGCCCTGTAAGCTGAGGGGCCCCACCCTCCATGGAAGGCAAGCCCTCTCTCCGCCCAGTACAGCCTGGGAGCAACAGCAGTGCACCCACAAACGCATACATAAACACAGCCCCCATCCTCCTCCTACCGCCTCCCCCCCCCCTTCTACGACTCGATACAGGCCAGGCACATACACTCCCACCAGCTCTCTCATGTCCAGGGCCCTCATGGACACTCTTCCCCGGCTGTGCCTGCCCCTTTTCCATTTCCCCTGTAATAATTTTGGCAAATTTTGTATTACCTTGCCTGGCATTGCAATTGTTCATCCAGCTCTAGGCCTTTACTTGCTCGCTTCCGCTCAATTTCCTCCCCAGGGCTCTCTATCAAAAAGGAGGGAGGCCTTGGATCAGGCGCTTTTTTGCCCCCGAGCAGGACTTGAGGGGCGGCAAAAAAATAGGCAGGGATCGATGCGAGTGCGTGGCCGCGATTTCAGGCATGCATTGGCTTCTGGCCGCCCAATCTTCCGCCTCACTCTCGCCTAGGTGCCGCCAATTTCTCACCCCCACCTCCAAACTAGCCCCCTCTCGCATGCATATGCAGTTTTTTTGCGACAGGAACAATGCCATCAATCTGCCTTCGCGGCAGTGTTTTTGCGCGTCCTCAAATTGGATGCTGCTGCCCGGCAAAAAGACTGCTAAATTGTATTCCCTGCAAGAGGCACTGCTGGCTTCTTAATGCCCCCGGCTCAGTGTCTACTGGGTCACTTTTGCCCGCAGACTGCGCAGTCTCTTTGCCTCCCCTTATCGATCCGGACAAGGTTTCCTCTTCAGGCCAACGTTGCGCTCTATCTCTTTCTGTATCGCCTGGGTGGAAATGAATATTTCATTCGCGCACAAACTAGGCGGGCAATTTCGGCCGGGGCAACTTTGGCCACACGCCTTTAATCCCTCCTGAAAGTTACATCGCCTCAGTTTTTCGCTTTTTCACTGCTCGGAGCTGCAACTGGCGGCCCAGATAAGCCGTGGCCCAATTTCCTTCTGCCCCAAAAAGGCGCCCCGGGCAAAAATCGGCCGCATTTCCTCAGCCTCGTTTCTCTGCCCTCTATCTATTTCTTTGTCCCCTATTTCTATCCTTTCCCTCCTCCCCTCCCCTCAGCTTCACCCTGTCTAGGCGGAAAGCGCCCCTCTCTTTTTCCCCTCCACCCTATCCTTGGCGGAGGTGAGGAAGGTTGGGGAACTGCGCAGGGGCATTTGCCCTGGAGGATATGGATCCTGTTCGATCAGAGAGGCGTGAGGCAGGCGCGATAGGGGGGTATGAGGGTGTGTGTGTGTCATTGGAGGGGTGCTGCAGGCCACGCCCACAGCGGAGCGAGGAGCCCCGTCGCCTACGCCATGCGGGACCCCAGTCCCGAGCTCCAGGGGCCAGGTATGCCCTACTCTTTCTAACCCCTACCCTGGCCCCCACAAACGCCCTTCCTATACGAGTGTTGCACTAGGAGTATAGGGCTTTTTTGGGGGGCCCTCCCTTTTATAGAGGGGAGGCGTTTTTTCGCGAATGTCTGGGTGTCATCAAGTGTCAGGGCGAGGATTTGGCCCCGGGGTGTCCAGAGAGAGAGAGAGAGAGAGGTTGTGGGGGGGGGGGGCGAGTTAGCGGAATTGAACTGGAGCCCTGACAGGCTTGGCCGGGGAAAGTGTCAAACTTCGTTAGCGAGTCTCACTCTCTCACTCTCTGGGTATCTGGTCAGAGATTGGCCTTTGGCCTGGTTGATGGAGGGCGGGTGGCTTCGTCTCTAGGTCTAGGCTGGGACTGAGAGGAGGGGCTGTGTGCAAGTAGGCTATTAGCGAGGCCTCATCCCTAACTGTCACTCGCACTGTTGCTGTGGAGGCACAGCCACCCCATTTGCCCCTCCCTTCCTCCTACTGCCTACAAGCTTCTTCATCTCCCCTCCCAAGGCCTTCCCCAGCCTATCGAGCCCCCTGGAAATCTACTCAAAGCGAAGCCCCGCGGAAAGACTGCGGCGGCGTAATGCGGCGTGAAATTGTCTCCATGGGGAATGCGCCCATTCCTCCTCGCCCCTCCAAGCCCTGCAAAGCGGCCGCCATATTGCAGACGGCTGAAGCTGCTCCACCCCTCCCACTCCCTTTCGCATCGATTTGTTGCAGCCCTTTTTTTCGACCCTTCAAAGCGACACGGAGGCTAGGGGGCCCCTTGGAAGCCTGTTTGCGCGGGGATTTTCATCGTTTGGGGTGCTTTGGCTCCAGCCAGGATACAAGGCGAAAAGTTGTATTTTCCGGGAGTGTCAGAGAGGGCTTTGGATCGATAGAGTTTCCATCAGGAAGGCAGGAAGGGAGGCCTTAAAAGGGTGCTTCAGGACACTCGCCTCAGGTGCTCTGGGGGGACCCAGGCCGCGGCTGACAGGCTTCGCATTTGCCTTCATTAGAGAGGGGTGCTAAGGGTGGGTGGGTTGGAGCCTTTTTTGCATCCCGTCATCTTTTCTGGAGAGGACTTGTTTGGGAAACTTGCCGACGTCAAAGTGGTGCATAATTTCTGTTCATTAGCAGCTACTTCCTGCCTCCGTTGACGTCAATGCAAAAATCGGCC
Source organism: Ptycholaimellus sp. GST1_10 (assembly GCA_030248095.1). Lineage (NCBI taxonomy): Eukaryota > Metazoa > Nematoda > Chromadorea > Chromadorida > Chromadoridae > Ptycholaimellus > Ptycholaimellus sp. GST1_10. The sequence continues at coordinate 114,447 of JASANA010011853.1, read as the reverse complement.
GCTACAGCCTTTTTCATTTAGCTGCAAGCTTTAATGAGTCCATTTCTCATAAAGCCAAGCTGCTGTAGATTCATAGGCCATGGATGGGCTAAAGAGAAGGGAAAGAGAAGAGGATGCTGGATTGGCAGGCCATTTCGTGCGCGGGCGAACGAGGATGACCTACGCCTTCGGCTCCTCCACGCCGCGCGATTTCAGCTTCCTGGAGAGTGTGCCCAGGCGATTCCGCGTCTACGATGTCCGCATTCGCAGCCCCCAGCACCAAGGACAGCCTGCGCCTACCCTTAGGTTTCTTCTTCCAGCTAAACCACCTTTGCAGCAATATATGAATGCCTTAGTATCTTTATTTTCCAAACCTAACCTAAAACTTTGGATACTAAGATATTCTTTTATTGGCGCGCACTCATATGCCTCAGTGAAGCGTATTTTGAAGGTGCCATAAAAAAATGGTTCTAAAAAATTTGTTTTTCAAAGAATATTGACGAAAGCCTAGAACATCTTTTGAATATTTTTATCGTCTCACTGAACACTGTCTGGCCTTTGCAGCGACTACATGCGAGAAGCTCGCATGGACCCGGTGGTGCGGCGGCCGCGCGACCGGAGCCTGGACTCCAGCCTCAGCCGAATCTACGTCTTCGGCTCCTCCACCCCAAGAGCCTTTGCCCATCTCGACAAGGCCTGCCCAAACAGCCTTCCCTCCGCCGCCTATCCTTATTTGGGTGCCTTTGGTTTCAGGTAGAGCCGCGCTATCGCGTCTATGACGTGGGCCTGGACGGGCGACAGCTCGGCTTCGAGGGCAAACGCAGCAAGACCACCTCTTTCAGCCCTGCTGGTGCCTCTTTGTCCTCTTTTTCAAATTCACGCATTTATTTGCTTCAGCAAACTGCAGAAAACAGAGGTTTGAGTAGGTTGCCAAGCTTGCTCTGAAAGTGATCCCGGCCATTAGTCTGGCTTTGGCAGAGGCTGGGTGAGAGTGGAAGGCGCCTCATCCATAATGCAAAGCGCTTGAGCCTTCAGGGTGAGACGGTGTGTGGGTGATCGATCGATGTGGGGGCAGAGAGGGGGGAGCAGGTTGTCATCCTTCAGCCTCAGGGCCCCTTAATAAAAAGAAGCTCCAGGGCCTGAGCGGCACACATGCAAGGGGGCGTGCGCTTTTTTATTGCCCAAAGCTCCGCACGGGACGATTCTAAAGGCCGGGCTTTATGATTCGCAGTAATAGAGCTCTGGCAAGCTGAGCAAGCTATTTTGAGCTATGCATCATATGCAAAAATGGAAAATATTGAGGATATAAGAGGTCGAAAACAAAAATTGATAGGCACAAAATCAGATGCATCTAGATTAAATATTCTAGGAGCAGCAACCATAATTTTGCTCCTTATCCTAAATTATCCAGCACTCTTGTCGGGAAAGGCAAATTACAGCGCTCTTTACGTTCCTCCGCCTTTGTGCTGGCGTATTTATCGCGGGCTACAGCCCCGTTGCTTGGCTGAAAGCCCGTCAAAATTTCCGCCAACCCTTCTAGCCAGCCTTGGGTCGGGAAAAAAAGGCCTCCCCCGACTGGACTGAGGGGGCAGGGAAATGTGAGCTTGGAAACGGGCCCATTGTGCGGGCATAAATTAGGCCTTCAACCGTTTCACAGCCAGCCTCATCGCCCACACCAGTCTAGAAAGCCCTTTTACCAAAATATATTCACACCATCTTTCAAGGGGCCAGCTCCAACTCATAAGCAGACACACAATTGGGACTGAAATGAAAGAAGACCCGCTTGATGCAAATGGCATCAATGGACGTGGACAACAAATGTTTAATGTTTAACTATCTAGTGTCGTTCACGTTGCCTTGTGCAACATTTTATCAAAGAATTCACATAAAAATGAAAAATAAAAGAAAACGAACGAAACCAAGCCAAAGAGCTAGAAAAGAGTGGGAATGCCAGCCTGGGTGCAGATGCGAAGCGAACGCGGACGGTGGTGACGCGGCGGACGGCCTCCAACGAGCGACCCGCCACCGCCGCCCCGCGACAGACCCTCAGCGCCACACCGAAGGCCCCGGCACGCGGACGATCTGTCCCTCCACGACTTCCTCGACCACCTAAAGTTGTTTTTAGACCCCTGTTCCTATCCACCTCTTTTCTCAAGACCCCAATTGGAATAGGCCAAAATGACCAGCGCTCCCAAGCCACCGCCCGTGAAAGCCGATTCGCCGGAGCCTGCGCCACCGCCTATCGTCGGGGCAGAGGAGCTGATGCAAAAGTTGGCATCCATCCTTTTTTGGCCTTCCAAACTGCTCAGATGCAAGACTGGCCTGGGTGAGATGAGCAAACTAAATGAGCTCGCTTTTGCAGTGGCATAGTGGAAGAGGCGCCAGTGCAGCAGCTCACAGAGGCTGTGGAGGAGGCCAAATCACCAGAGCCAGCAGCTGCAGTGGAGGAAGAATTCACTGTCACCTCCACACTCGGCAGCACAGCTGCAGCCCCGCCCTCACCGCCCCTGGAGCCTGAGCATGAGCAGCCTACTGCTTTTATAGGTTTCTTTACTCATTCTATTCCTCTATCCAATCAATTCCTTCCTTGCTCAGAGTTTGACCAAATCTATAAGGCCAAAGGTGCACCTGGATGCAGGAGAAACGGAGTCTGAAAAGACAGAGGCTAGTCATGAAGAGAATGCGGAGGAGAGGACGGTGCTGGTGAAGGAGGAGGATAGACTGGAGGAGGAGGAGAAGAGAGTGGAGGAGGTGACAGAAGGCTTCCCGATGGAAGAGCGCCGAGAGGTCCAGCAGTGGTCGGACGATGGGTAATCGATATTTCCTGTTCATGGCTGATATGGTAATCGATTTTTCCTGGTCCTCTTTATTTCCAGCGCGTGGCTCAGACCAAGAGCTGGCCATTCTTTGTGCTCTTTTATTAGCTTCCAAATAGCATGGAAATACTGCCGTTCAAATGCATTCCTAGTTTCGATAGGTTGGTTATTGGCTCGGGAGATTATTTGCCACATGATAGGTTGCTTTTGGGTGATGTGGAATACTCGCAGATTGGATAGCAGCCCTATAGAGACATTTTGAACTCCAAATGGTAGGTAGCAGCCATTCTGACTCCTGTCCATTCCGTGGCTTATCTTTTGGGCATGTTTATGTGAACTGCTTCTTTGTGTTTTATCTGTCAGTTCTCTTTCTTACCTTGCTTTTCATCTATTTATATCTTATTGCCAAAGACATTCCAACTTTGCAAGGTCCAAGTTGTGCTTACCCAGCCGCTAATGGTACGATGCCAATGCTCCCTTTAATCTTCTGCGACTCTCCCTGATCATTCCTTTATTCTTTCTTGCCCTAGTCAATTCCCAGGTTGACCTCCCCTCATACCTCCGCGACATTCTCATCCAATTTCTTTCGACATCCAGCCTGCTTCTTGTCAGGCAACCTGTCAAGTAGACCCTGTCCCCTTGTGGTATGGCAAAAGCATCTGAGCGGAAAGCCATTATCGCGAAGGCCAAGGGGGGCTGGGGGCCGTAGAGTAGTGTGGGGCGCTAGGGCGCATGTGGGAGGCCTCTTTTATGCTCTCGCCCCCCTTGGCCTTCGTCCCTCTGCCTTCCCGACAGGCTCCCAGAGCTCCAATAGAGGCCCTCCCTCTCTCGGCCCCAATTGGCCCGCGCCCCTTTCACCGCCCAAGTCCAGCTGTCGCGAGCCTGAATCAGGTTGGGAGCGGGGCTGCTATCAGCCTATCCGAACCTGCCGACCCACCTGTGGCCAGGTGCTTTGTGGCCTATTTTGGGCAGCGGCGCGTGGAAGGGCGTGAAACTGCGCGGTTCACTTTGTAGCACGTGTGCGGCGATGAGTGGGGGCTAGGGCGCGTATGTATGTCGCCCTGCCTGGGGTATAGGAAGGGTCTTTCAATTAGTGATGGGATTAGACCCTGGTCTCCTGAGACTGCCGCCCTGCCCGCACTCTGTCAATCAAAGCTGATCAGCTCTGAGCTGGGCAAGGGAGGAGGAGATGGAATGAAGCAGAGCATTTTGCAGGCGGAGTCATGCGGAAAGAGAGGATGAAGCGCTTAGTCCACCACCGCCTGAACCGATGCTCGCTCAAAGCGAGCTAGAACCGGCACAAACGACCTATGGAGAAGTATTAGTTTTGGTTCGTTGGGATAACCAGATGGAGTATCATTTTATCATTTATAATGGTAGATAGCCAGTCAGTTTCAGCAAAATGAATGATAGGTGCATTTAATGGTGATAGTTGAAAATGAGCATTTTGCGCAAAACCAAGCAAATAATCTGCTGACAGGTGGATGATGGGGAACCTGAGCATGAGGACAGCGAAGTTCTGGAGCCCGTGGCGGAATTGAAACAGGCTGCCGAAACACATGCAGCACCCATCAGCTATCAACAGGTAAATGTTTATCTCCTCTTTCTGGGGGACAAGTGCTGTTTCTGGCTGACAAACAAGTGAAATGAACACTGAAATAGCGAAAATTAGTCAAGAAGCTATAAAGATGCAGCAGCATTTGGCAGGTGGAAGCGGTGGAATCACAGCATGCGGCCAGTGCAGAGCTAGAGCCTTCGGCAGAAGTGGAGGAGGTGTCACAGGCTGCACCCGCCAGCTATGATCAGGTCATTCCCACACATTTTATTTTCTAAATTTTTAATTTATTTTGGCATAGAAACAGCTTTTTTAAAACAATTAGGTTTGACGAAAAATTGACCTTCATTTATTTTTTCCAAAACGCATTCATAAAACATATTTATTGGCTTGGATCTATATTGTCACAAATATTATCACTGCAATGAATGCCTTAAGCAGTGCTAGAAAGGCTACTTTTGGCAGGTAGAAGCAGAGGAAGCTGGTGAGAGCGAAGAACGGGCGGAAAATGCGGACGTAACCGAATCAGTACCTAGCCCACCCCAGCAGCGCAGTCCAACGCCGCCCATGGAAGAGGCGAAGAGTGGCTCGGGCCTTTTCTCAGCCATCGGGGATGCTGTGGAGCGGGTGGCCGATGCCGTGGAGGACGCTGTGGAAGAGCTGAAGGCCGCCAGCTCTGAGCAAGAGGAGAGGCTCAAGAGCATCCCAGCGCCCCAAGAGGAAGCAGAACCAGTGCTGATGGAGGAGACAGAAAAGGCCGCATCGCCTAGCCCCGAGCAGCCTTCCAGGAAGGACGAGGAGTGGAGGGAGGAGTTGAAAGCGGCCAGCCCCCCGTCGCCTCTGTCACAAGAGGAGTTCTCAGCCATCGGGGCAGCTGTGGAGCGGGTGGCCGATGCCGTGGAGGAGCTGAAGGCCGCCAGCCCTGAGCAGGCGTCCATGGAGGAGTCGGAGAGGATCCAAGAGCTCCAGGCCACCAGCCCCCAGTCGCCCCTGCACCAGGAGGAGGCAGAGCATCCAGAAAAGGCCCCCTCGCCCAGCCTGAAGATGGAGAAGGAGACAGCAGCGGTGCAGGCCTTCTCAGCGTCGGCCAACTCCGCCTTCCATCCCTTCGCGGCGGCGCCAGAGGCCGGCAGCCCTCAGGAGGAGGCCCAGGAGAGCATGGAGGAAGCTGGGAAGCCGGTGGAGGAGTCGAGCGGGTTCTGGGCAACCGTGGGGGCGGCCGCGGAGCGAGTGGCGGAGGCCGTGGAGGATGCCGTGGAGCATCTGAAGCAGGGAGAGCCAGAAGAAGAGCCCCAGGAAGCGCCGGCAGAAGAGGGGCATGAGATGGAGGAGACGAGGAGCGGACTGCAGGAGGCCATCCGGATCGGGGAACTGGGGATGGCGGACGTCGTGGACGATGTTCTGGAGCGTCTCAAGAGTGAAGAAGCAGCGGAGGCAGCAGGTGAAGATGAAGCAATTGAAAGCCAGGCGCCAGAGGTGGAGGAGAGCTCGGAGCGAGCAAGCATCGCCAGCTCTGGACAGCTGGGGACCAGTTCTGAACAGATGCCTGAAGAGGCCGACAAGAGCGCGGAAGTAGAGCAGCTGGCATCGTCGCAGGAGGAACTGGAGAAGGCTCAGGAAATGGAGGCGGCGACAGAGGAGCTGGAGCAGAGTACGGGGAAGGAGGAGGAGAGTTGTGAGCAGAAGGAATCGGGCGGCCTCTTCGCAGCCATCGGGTCGGCAGCTGAACGCATGGCCGAGGCCGTGGAGGACGCCGTGGAACGCCTCAAAGGCGCCGACGAGGATGAGCTCAAAGGCGCCGAAGAGCTCAAAGTGGCCGATGAGGAGGAGCTCAAAGGCGCCGACGAAGACCTCAAAGGCACCGACGAGGAGATCAAAGGCGCCGACGAAGAGCTCAAAGGCGCCGACAGTCCGCCGTCGGAAGTCCTGCCGGAAGTGGAGGCAGACAGCCAGCCGGCCTCGCCCAACCAAGCGCAGCCCCTGGACGCATATTCAGCGCTGGCAGAACCAGTGGAGCAGCAAGAAGTTGAGGAGAGCGCGCCTGCAGATCCCCCAGTGGAAGAACAAGAGCCTGGACAGCTGGAGCCAACCTCCGGCGACGAAGTGGAGGAGCCAGCGATGCAGTTGAAAAGCGTCCAGCTGTTGACCAGCTCCGAGCAGGAAGAGCCAGAAGGCTCAGAAGATGCGGCTGCTTCAGAAGAGGCCCCGGTCCAAACCCCGCCCCAGATCGAGCTGGAGCCGCCCACACCGCTCATCCAAAGCTTCCACCTGGAGATGGGGGCTGGGGTCTTGGAGCAGAGCGTACCAGCCGAGCATGAGGGGGACTCTGAACTTGAAAGTAGCCAATCGGAGCTTCAGGAGGCCGGCCAGCCGGCCACAGAGTCCGCCGGGGAGGCAGCAGAGCTGGGCCCCAGCCCGGTGGTGAAGGAGGTGGCGGAGAGCTGCGTCCACGAGGAGCTGCAAGACCTGGAGGCCTTCGCGGGCCAGCAGCAGGAGGACGTTGCCCAGAGCGTCAACCCGGAGGCCCAAGAGCATCTAGAAGCGGTGGAACAGGAGGAGGTGCTGGTGGCCAGTCCCCTGGGCCAGTCCGCAGAGTTCCAGCCTGGATTGGAGCCTCAAGAGGCCATGGAGGAGGATGAGCTGCGCTCCATGTCCCCGGACAGCCAGGAAGGGGCATCCCCGAGGCCCCCGCAGGCCCCAGTTGGACAGGAGCTGACTACGGAGGAGGAAGGGGATGTGGAGGAGCCGTGCCAGCTCAAGCTGACAACACCTACCACCGGAGAAGCAGCGGAGGAGGAGGAGGAGAGGGCGAGCTCCGACCTGCTCAACTTCGGCCAGGCAGTGCTGGCGGCTGTGGACAACATGCAAGAGGCTTTTGGGATGCCCGCGGAGCAGATGGCGAGCGCTGACAGCCAGGATGAAGCCCAGCATCGGTCTCCCAGCCCTGTGGAGGTGGAGAAGATGGAAGAGGCCGCCTCTCCGGAACAGCCAGCCCCCCCAGCTCAAGCCCTGCAGCATTTCAACGGCGGGCAGGAGGATGACACTAAAGGTTGGCGAACAAGAATCCTGTCCAATTTGAAATGTTTGCGATGACTCAAAAAACTCAAAAAAAACTTTCCTCAAAAAACAGTTGCATGCAGGAGAAGGCGGAATATTTTGCAGAAGAAGACTGTGAAAGCCCGGTGCCAGCCTCGGAGGAGGTGGAGTTCATGCAGCAGAGCATCTACAACGAAACCAGTATCCCAATGCACCTTGCTTGGTGGAAAAGAAGATGAGAGCAAGGCTTTGCAGTCAGTGTAACGGGTGTGGAGGAAGAGAACCTGAGCTCTTTGGAGCGAACTGTGCGAGAGGAAAACGGCAACGAGGCTTTCACCACCACCACCCGCATCATCACCGACAACTCCTCCGCCTTCCCCGACGACGTTCTTCAGGTTCTGCCCACCCCTCATTCCCACCTTTGCCACTTTGATGGCCCCTTCATAACTCCCCTTCCTCTGATGACTCTAACCCTTCTATCAATTTCCCTGAACCCCAGAAAGAGGCTCAAAGTAGAGCTTCGTTCACCCAGGTGGTGACGACGAAGATGGGCTCGGCGACGAACGGAGGCGGGGAGGACCTGGGCTCCCTCTCCGGCTCCGATGCCGCCATGGAGTCCCCTCGCCCGGACACCCTCTAGAAACTGCCACTCCAGCCTATACCCTCATTGCCCTGCCCCACACATCCTTCCCCACAGAGCCTGCTCTGTGACAGGCGTCACAAGAAGCTGGCCCCTCAGCCTGAGACGCCCCTTAGGATGGCCTCACCTTTGGCCTTGGCCGTTTCTGCTCACAGCAGCCTCCCCCTCCTCCTAGCAGATCCACCTAGTGTTCCCATTCCGATGAGATTTTGCGGCACCACAGATGCTCAGAGTTGGCTCCGAGCAAAAGCAGGCCATGGGCAGCAGTAGCCTGGCATTCTGAATGCTCACAGCCTTTGCCTACGCCTTGAAAAGCCTCCTCCCCTATTCGCAGCTACTCAATCGCCCCCCTATTGTCGCTGGTTGTGATCATCCACCCTATATTTCCATCTCTTCCCTTTTCGCTATCCAAACCCCTGAAACTGTTTCAGCACCTTGCGTTTCCCTGCTCTCACCGCCTAGGCATTCCCGTTGAGTCTCCCACGCGCGCATTTGCGACTGCTGCTTTTCCACAGAACTGCAATCAAAAAAGTTCTGACAGGCTTTCGCTCCTTTCCAAGGAAGTCTACTTGTTTCCACTGTGTCTATGATACTCCCCAAGCCTGTCCGTTGGCAAGCTGTTGGCTGATGAGAGCGTGAAGAAGAGATGAAAGAAGGGCCATTCATTCGCGGCTTTAGTTGAGCTTAGGCTAGGGTTCCGGAGGACTGAATACTGGTTGAGGCTGAATTGTCTCCATTTTCTATACTTTTTGTTCTGATTTTGAACTGCACGACGATTTATACGCTTCGTATAGCTTTTCATCTTTATAAATCAACGATAAAGCTTATGCAGAAATCGCATGAAGGGTACATCTTCCACACAATATCACATTTCCCGCAAGCTTAGGAAAATAACAATTATACAAACCTAAACAGAAGAATATTCGCCTGGCTTCAAAAGCCTCCAATAAAGCAGCATAACAATTTCGCTCTATCACTTTCAGTCCAGAGACGAACTCATAGTCCATTTCTAAATTCAATGAAATACTGCAATGCAAAGAGGCAATTAACAAGTATCCCGTATTCTGGTATGAGGTTAGCCAGCAAACGCTGAATATGAGCCCTAGGGCTGCGAAGCCTAGGGGGCTAGAAATCGTTGGGGTCGTTGGCGTCGAAAGCAAAACCGGGCTCTTGGCGGTAGTGCAGGTGCCTTCAGTTTCAGCTCTCATCACCCACAGCCTCTAAACTGGTCCGAAAATCACCGATTGCGGTTTCGGTAGCGGCGCCAGAGTAGGAAGGCGAGGACAGCGACCAGGGTCAGGCCTAGCAGCACTCCCAACACCGTTGTGGCACTGCTGCCGCCTGCCGAATTGGCTGCTGAAAAAAAATTGCCAATTTTTTTTAGAAAAAACTAAATGGTGGAAAAAGTAAGCATCTAGTTTAGCTTAGATCAGGAAAGAGAGCGCCTGGAAGAAAGTAAGATTATAGTTTAGGTTGGATCAGGCAAAATAGCTACTTTCAAGCAGTCATTGCTGCTGTTTCGATAGTCTGGCTAGTTAGCTTTTGATAATACCAATGACAATTATGAGAAAACGAAAATCTTTACGCTTGGCGGCTGCTAGCTCAGAGTCTTTCGCTGTTGTGCCTTCACCTAAAATCAATGCCAGTCTATTACAGCTGCAACTGTGTTCAAACGAAAACAACGATTTTAAAAATCTGTTGGTTAAAGCAATAAAATGTTTTTTATTAAAACAAACCTTTCTCAGGGGCAGGCGTAGGTGGCAGAGGATCAGCCGTTGAAGGTTTTGCGGTGGTGCTGCTTGCAGCCTTGTTCTTTCTAATGCAGACGTAGGGTCGGTTTGTGGTGCAGTCGTCCGATTTAACCAAAACAGACGGTTTCTCCTGCAGTCGCTCAAATTCGCTAAACATTCAAAAAATTCTGAAAAAAATTTCCGGAATAAAATAAAGTTCCGAAATATTAAGCCTAAAAACTCACCACTATCAAGAAATATAATGAGAATGATTGAAAAATTTAGAACCCAACTAGTAAATTTAGACGCTAATTTAGGAATTTAAATTTTGCGCCAAAAAAACTGCTATTCAGCCTACCTTGGATATCTCCAGATAGAGACACTTGTCCGCGGGCAGCGGCTCCTTGGGCTTGTCCATGAGGCCGCGAATGACGAAGCTCAGCTGATCCCCGTCCGCTGAATTGTTCGACTTCAGCTCGCCCTGCAACTCCAATGAGAGGCTCTTGAGCTGAAAACACGAAGCTCTCGCCTTTTTGCCGGTGCTGAAGCCTAGGTGGAGATCGTGAGTGTCGCGAAGGGCGTAGAGCAGGAAATTTCGGACAGGATGGTAGGCCAAAGCTCCGGCCACCAGCTCCCCTCCTTCCTCGACACAACCCGCACTCGCTCCCGCCCAGTTCACATTCTCTGCGTAATTCTTGCTCCTCTTTATGGTCAGAAAATCAGGCGAAAAATATCAATTGATACCGATTAGTTTTAATTAATTTTGGGCGCCTTTCAGCTAGAATTTTGAGATTATTTTTGAGTTTCAATCTAGGGCCTAGGAAGTGGAAAAGAACCATTTTGGATGAGATAGCAGTGGTCGGCGAATTTGAACCATTTCTCGTTGCAGTTCATTGGCTTCAGTTCTTTCACGTCAGCCTTGCCTTCCGCTTCCGCTGCAAAATGGAATTCATTCAGTTCTCCCAGTTGCCAAAGCAAAGGTTTCAACTGGCTCGCTTCTGACAGAGCATGCGATGCTGTTCTTGGCCGTCCAGCAAACTAGGGCGCCATTCCAGTGCCTTGGTGTCCAGCGTCAGTGCATAGGCGCAGTCTGCGTAGTTCCTGCCAACAGTGCGAACCCATTTTCCTCAGCACTTGGATTTAATTTCCCGTCAATAAGCCAAACGGCTCATCGGCGGGAAAATAGATCCAAGCGATTCTTACTGACGAGGGCCATAAAAGTAGAAACAACCAGCCAGGACAGAAGTGCTCTTAATTTGTGGCACTTTTGTCCTGGCTGGTTGCTTTTTCTGCAAAAGCTCTAAACGGGCATCGGTTGATCTCGTCCACGCCGTCGGCAAAGACGAGCGGTCGCTGGCCGCTTTCCTGGGGCCAGAGGAGGCGGTGCTTCTGACTTCGCAGCAGACCGATCCAGGCCTCCTGCACTCCCTGGCTGTCCAGCAGCACTGTCGCGAAGGCTGCAGCAGTTGGTGCCGTTTTGGATGCGTTTTATGGGTCCTGAGGGGTTGGGAGGGAAGGAAATGGGACCTTCGTCCATGACGTCCCAAAAGGCAGCCGGATAGGCGGCCTTGTCCAGGCTTTGACAGGCGCTGGCCTTGAGTCCGTCTTGGGCCGCGTTCAGCTCTGCCTTTACGGGGACCTTGGACAGCTGATAGCAGAACGGGCCTGTAAAAGTGCACTGAATATCACGAGAAAAAAATAAGTGTCAAGAAATAAAGAAAGGAAAGCAGTTGGTCTAAGACCGCAAAGAATGAATTTTCCTGGGAGTGAATTTTTCTGATCCCTACTTCAATCATTAGGGCACCCAAACCCATCCTATTTAACCTCAGAGGCATACACGGCATATCGACTGTTCCCAGTTCTGACAAAGGTGCTGGAAATGTTTGCCAGCGACCCTGGAAATATAATGATTTACCGAATAGGAGCCAGTTGTGGTCTGTGCCGCAGGTGAGATTGGCCGAAACCTTCGGCTTGCTAGGCGGCTGGGACTTCATTGGGTGGCTGATTTTGCAGAGCACTGGCTCCGTGCGATTGTCCGCACAGTCCACGCTGTCCCAGACCGTGTCTTTCGGCTTCATCTCTCCGTCGTCTACAAGCAGAGCTTTCCAATCTTTCTTGGTTTCTTCATTTCTTTTCGCAATCATAATGTCAAATTTCTCCTACACCCAATTCTATCGTCTTTCTGAAGGCGATTCAAATATTAATAATCCCATGGGACAGGACAGGGGACGGTATCGTTATAGGTTAGCAATCCCCTGTCATTGTCCATGGGATTATTAATATTTGAATCGCCAGAATTGGGTGTAGGGGAAAGGTGGCATTATGTTTGCCAAAAGAAATGAAGACTTTCCCTCTGATGTCAGACATTGGCCAAGGATGGGTAGGACAGCCAACAGGTGGTGGTGAGGATGGTGCACATGTCACTGGGGCACTGCTGCTTCCCCTGCGCCCCGCAAGAGCTGAGGAATCGATCGTAGTTCCCCCCGTCCCAGTTGCTAAAAGCCAGCGGGGACCCAGCTTCGTCCATCCACCTGCCATCCTTCCCCCATATTCCAGCAGGAAAGAAATCGCAGGCGCTTCACTGGAATTTGCCCTGCTTCATAGGGTCGCCGATGGACTCCAGGCCTAGCCAGGCTTCGCTCGCCTCCCAGTACTCCATCTGTCAGTCATTAATTGTTCCTAGGCGGAAACAGAGAGCGTTTGCTGAGATGGAAAGGCCAGAGACCATGGCCTTGACGTCCTGATGGTCCTGCTGGGACTTGACGGAGGCTGGATGAGCTGCGCTGCCGTCTTTGACGGGGTCCAGACTGGAGCAGGAGGTCGGGGAGAGCTGGAGGAGGATAGGACTTGGAAATGAGGAGTGGAGTGGAATGGTAGAGGAACCTGGTGCCCGTTGATGGGCTGGGCGGAGAGGCGATAACAGTCGCTGTTGCCGGAGGCGCACCAGCCAGGCGGGCAGCCCTTGCTGATGGCTCCGCCCTTGTCGTCCTTGGACCAGAGCTCGCACACTGCTTGCCTATGTCAGGCAGTCCCAAATGACCGGAATAGGACAATTAAGCAATTTCGTGTATTAAGGTATTTTTTGAAAAAAATTTGATTTCTATGAATAGATTTCAATTTATTTATTCGCCAAAAGATTACGTGACCTTTAGCTTAGGTTACAAAAGCCATTCCAACTAAGTAGGCAGGAAGAGAGTAGGCGACTACTAACGAGACGGGTGCCTTGCAGTGGACGACTTTAAGGCTGGACTTGAATGTGGCGTTGATGGGGCTGCCACTCTGGCTGCGGAAGAACGCATTGCGTCGGGTCTGCAGTCCATAGAGTTTCAGTTGAAGCTCAAGTATTATCAGCGAAGTTCTATTGCTAATAATAATAATATTAACAAGTATAATGGCGCAAAGTGCAATAGGTGACCGTGAAGCAAACTGGCAGAAATTTATATTTACATGTATCAAAATTCGTCACTCTAAAGGGCAAGTCTCTGGTTTCTCAACCAAATTCAAAAGTATGCACATAATTTGAACCGGTATATATGGATTGTGAACAAAAAAATCTAAGTCTTTTGCGCAATTTGCAGCCATTCAGCTGCTATACAGAAAAAAGGCCATTTCGGGGAAAATTTTTTATCTACTCAGGATTTTAATGTTTCTAATAATCCGGGACCGGTTCCACCCTGCCAGGATTCAAGCGGCAAACTTTAGCTTTCCAGAAAAAAAAGTTTGTCAATTTCCGTTGAGAATTCGCACAGCCCCGGCCATTCCAGATATATATATATATATATATATATATATATATATGTATATATATATACATATATATACATATATATATAAATACATATATATATAATATATATATATATATATATACATATATAATATATATATATACATACCTAAATAATATATATATATATATAAATATATATAATATATATATATATACATATATATAATATATATATATACATATTATAATATATATATATATACATATTATAATATATATATATATACATATGTATAATATATATATATATTCGGGCCCTTCGGGCCCGCTTCGCGGTCAAAAATATTATACTAAGTGTATCTTTTCGACCCAAGTGTATGTTTTCGGGGTTATTGCTAGATCTTAAAATTGATAAGGTTCCTGCTCCTCACAGAAGAATCCAATTGCTCTGATTCTTTTTGCAGTGGAAAGAGCATCATCGAATTGTCCAAAACTCGCGAGAAATCGCCCAAAACTTATAGCAATCATTAGAAAATCACTCAAAACCATTTGTCCGAACTCCTCCTCCTCCTTCTCCTTCTTCTTCTTCTTCTTCTTCTCCGCATCTATTCAATGGACGATAGTAGGTATTCATTTCTTCCCCCCGCCCCCCGCCCCAGGTCACTGGGCTTCATCATGTATCCAAACCCCGCCCCAGATCGAGCTGGAGCCGCCCACACCGCTCATCCAAAGCTTCCACCTGGAGATGGGGGCTGGGGTCTTGGAGCAGAGCGTACCAGCCGAGCATGAGGGGGACTCTGAACTTGAAAGTAGCCAATCGGAGCTTCAGGAGGCCGGCCAGCCGGCCACAGAGTCCGCCGGGGAGGCAGCAGAGCTGGGCCCCAGCCCGGTGGTGAAGGAGGTGGCGGAGAGCTGCGTCCACGAGGAGCTGCAAGACCTGGAGGCCTTCGCGGGCCAGCAGCAGGAGGACGTCGCCCAGAGCGTCAACCCGGAGGCCCAAGAGCATCTAGAAGCGGTGGAACAGGAGGAGGTGCTGGTGGCCAGTCCCCTGGGCCAGTCCGCAGAGTTCCAGCCTGGATTGGAGCCTCAAGAGGCCATGGAGGAGGATGAGCTGCGCTCCATGTCCCCGGACAGCCAGGAAGGGGCATCCCCGAGGCCCCCGCAGGCCCCAGTTGGACAGGAGCTGACTACGGAAGAGGAAGGGGATGTGGAGGAGCCGTGCCAGCTCAAGCTGACAACACCTACCACCGGAGAAGCAGCGGAGGAGGAGGAGGAGAGGGCGAGCTCCGACCTGCTCAACTTCGGCCAGGCAGTGCTGGCGGCTGTGGACAACATGCAAGAGGCTTTTGGAATGCCCGCGGAGAGCGCTGACAGCCAGGATGAAGCCCAGCATCGGTCTCCCAGCCCTGTGGAAGTGGAGAAGGTGGAAGAGGCCGCCTCTCCGGAACAGCCAGCCTCCCCAGCCCAAGCCCTGCAGCATTTCAACGGCGGGCAGGATGATGACACTAAAGGTTGGCCAAAAAGAAACCTTTTCCGCTGTAGAATTTGAAAAATGTTTGCGATGACATATGGTTGCGTCAAAAAACAGTTGCCTGCAGGAGAAGGCGGACTATTTTGCAGAAGAAGACTGTGAAAGCCCGGTGCCTGCATCGGAGGAGGTGGAGTTCATGCAGCAGAGCATCTACAACGAAACCAGTATCCTACAGCAGCTTGGTTGATAGGGAAGACGATGAGAGCAAGGCTTTGCAGTCAGTGTAACGGGTGTGGAGGAAGAGAACCTGAGCTCTTTGGAGCGAACTGTGCGAGAGGAAAACGGCAACGAGGCTTTCACCACCACCACCCGCATCATCACCGACAACTCCTCCGCCTTCCCCGACGACGTTCTTCAGGTTCTGCCCACCCCTCATTCCCACCTTTGCCACTTTGATGGCCCCTTCATAACTCCCCTTCCTCTGATGACTCTAACCCTTCTATCAATTTCCCTGAACCCCAGAAAGAGGCTCAAAGTAGAGCTTCGTTCACCCAGGTGGTGACGACGAAGATGGGCTCGGCGACGAACGGAGGCGGGGAGGACCTGGGCTCCCTCTCCGGCTCCGATGCCGCCATGGAGTCCCCTCGCCCGGACACCCTCTAGAAACTGCCACTCCAGCCTATACCCTCATTGCCCTGCCCCACACATCCTTCCCCACAGAGCCTGCTCTGTGACAGGCGTCACAAGAAGCTGGCCCCTCAGCCTGAGACGCCCCTTAGGATGGCCTCACCTTTGGCCTTGGCCGTTTCTGCTCACAGCAGCCTCCCCCTCCTCCTAGCAGATCCACCTAGTGTTCCCATTCCGATGAGATTTTGCGGCACCACAGATGCTCAGAGTTGGCTCCGAGCAAAAGCAGGCCATGGGCAGCAGTAGCCTGGCATTCTGAATGCTCACAGCCTTTGCCTACGCCTTGAAAAGCCTCCTCCCCTATTCGCAGCTACTCAATCGCCCCCCTATTGTCGCTGGTTGTGATCATCCACCCTATATTTCCATCTCTTCCCTTTTCGCTATCCAAACCCCTGAAACTGTTTCAGCACCTTGCGTTTCCCTGCTCTCACCGCCTAGGCATTCCCGTTGAGTCTCCCACGCGCGCATTTGCGACTGCTGCTTTTCCACAGAACTGCAATCAAAAAAGTTCTGACAGGCTTTCGCTCCTTTCCAAGGAAGTCTACTTGTTTCCACTGTGTCTATGATACTCCCCAAGCCTGTCCGTTGGCAAGCTGTTGGCTGATGAGAGCGTGAAGAAGAGATGAAAGAAGGGCCATTCATTCGCGGCTTTAGTTGAGCTTAGGCTAGGGTTCCGGAGGACTGAATACTGGTTGAGGCTGAATTGTCTCCATTTTCTATACTTTTTGTTCTGATTTTGAACTGCACGACGATTTATACGCTTCGTATAGCTTTTCATCTTTATAAATCAACGATAAAGCTTATGCAGAAATCGCATGAAGGGTACATCTTCCACACAATATCACATTTCCCGCAAGCTTAGGAAAATAACAATTATACAAACCTAAACAGAAGAATATTCGCCTGGCTTCAAAAGCCTCCAATAAAGCAGCATAACAATTTCGCTCTATCACTTTCAGTCCAGAGACGAACTCATAGTCCATTTCTAAATTCAATGAAATACTGCAATGCAAAGAGGCAATTAACAAGTATCCCGTATTCTGGTATGAGGTTAGCCAGCAAACGCTGAATATGAGCCCTAGGGCTGCGAAGCCTAGGGGGCTAGAAATCGTTGGGGTCGTTGGCGTCGAAAGCAAAACCGGGCTCTTGGCGGTAGTGCAAGTGCCTTCAGTTTCAGCTCTCATCACCCACAGCCTCTAAACTGGTCCGAAAATCACCGATTGCGGTTTCGGTAGCGGCGCCAGAGTAGGAAGGCGAGGACAGCGACCAGGGTCAGGCCTAGCAGCACTCCCAACACCGTTGTGGCACTGCTGCCGCCTGCCGAATTGGCTGCTGAAAAAAAATTGCCAATTTTTTTTAGAAAAAACTAAATGGTGGAAAAAGTAAGCATCTAGTTTAGCTTAGATCAGGAAAGAGAGCGCCTGGAAGAAAGTAAGATTATAGTTTAGGTTGGATCAGGCAAAATAGCTACTTTCAAGCAGTCATTGCTGCTGTTTCGATAGTCTGGCTAGTTAGCTTTTGATAATACCAATGACAATTATGAGAAAACGAAAATCTTTACGCTTGGCGGCTGCTAGCTCAGAGTCTTTCGCTGTTGTGCCTTCACCTAAAATCAATGCCAGTCTATTACAGCTGCAACTGTGTTCAAACGAAAACAACGATTTTAAAAATCTGTTGGTTAAAGCAATAAAATGTTTTTTATTAAAACAAACCTTTCTCAGGGGCAGGCGTAGGTGGCAGAGGATCAGCCGTTGAAGGTTTTGCGGTGGTGCTGCTTGCAGCCTTGTTCTTTCTAATGCAGACGTAGGGTCGGTTTGTGGTGCAGTCGTCCGATTTAACCAAAACAGACGGTTTCTCCTGCAGTCGCTCAAATTCGCTAAACATTCAAAAAATTCTGAAAAAAATTTCCGGAATAAAATAAAGTTCCGAAATATTAAGCCTAAAAACTCACCACTATCAAGAAATATAATGAGAATGATTGAAAAATTTAGAACCCAACTAGTAAATTTAGACGCTAATTTAGGAATTTAAATTTTGCGCCAAAAAAACTGCTATTCAGCCTACCTTGGATATCTCCAGATAGAGACACTTGTCCGCGGGCAGCGGCTCCTTGGGCTTGTCCATGAGGCCGCGAATGACGAAGCTCAGCTGATCCCCGTCCGCTGAATTGTTCGACTTCAGCTCGCCCTGCAACTCCAATGAGAGGCTCTTGAGCTGAAAACACGAAGCTCTCGCCTTTTTGCCGGTGCTGAAGCCTAGGTGGAGATCGTGAGTGTCGCGAAGGGCGTAGAGCAGGAAATTTCGGACAGGATGGTAGGCCAAAGCTCCGGCCACCAGCTCCCCTCCTTCCTCGACACAACCCGCACTCGCTCCCGCCCAGTTCACATTCTCTGCGTAATTCTTGCTCCTCTTTATGGTCAGAAAATCAGGCGAAAAATATCAATTGATACCGATTAGTTTTAATTAATTTTGGGCGCCTTTCAGCTAGAATTTTGAGATTATTTTTGAGTTTCAATCTAGGGCCTAGGAAGTGGAAAAGAACCATTTTGGATGAGATAGCAGTGGTCGGCGAATTTGAACCATTTCTCGTTGCAGTTCATTGGCTTCAGTTCTTTCACGTCAGCCTTGCCTTCCGCTTCCGCTGCAAAATGGAATTCATTCAGTTCTCCCAGTTGCCAAAGCAAAGGTTTCAACTGGCTCGCTTCTGACAGAGCATGCGATGCTGTTCTTGGCCGTCCAGCAAACTAGGGCGCCATTCCAGTGCCTTGGTGTCCAGCGTCAGTGCATAGGCGCAGTCTGCGTAGTTCCTGCCAACAGTGCGAACCCATTTTCCTCAGCACTTGGATTTAATTTCCCGTCAATAAGCCAAACGGCTCATCGGCGGGAAAATAGATCCAAGCGATTCTTACTGACGAGGGCCATAAAAGTAGAAACAACCAGCCAGGACAGAAGTGCTCTTAATTTGTGGCACTTTTGTCCTGGCTGGTTGCTTTTTCTGCAAAAGCTCTAAACGGGCATCGGTTGATCTCGTCCACGCCGTCGGCAAAGACGAGCGGTCGCTGGCCGCTTTCCTGGGGCCAGAGGAGGCGGTGCTTCTGACTTCGCAGCAGACCGATCCAGGCCTCCTGCACTCCCTGGCTGTCCAGCAGCACTGTCGCGAAGGCTGCAGCAGTTGGTGCCGTTTTGGATGCGTTTTATGGGTCCTGAGGGGTTGGGAGGGAAGGAAATGGGACCTTCGTCCATGACGTCCCAAAAGGCAGCCGGATAGGCGGCCTTGTCCAGGCTTTGACAGGCGCTGGCCTTGAGTCCGTCTTGGGCCGCGTTCAGCTCTGCCTTTACGGGGACCTTGGACAGCTGATAGCAGAACGGGCCTGTAAAAGTGCACTGAATATCACGAGAAAAAAATAAGTGTCAAGAAATAAAGAAAGGAAAGCAGTTGGTCTAAGACCGCAAAGAATGAATTTTCCTGGGAGTGAATTTTTCTGATCCCTACTTCAATCATTAGGGCACCCAAACCCATCCTATTTAACCTCAGAGGCATACACGGCATATCGACTGTTCCCAGTTCTGACAAAGGTGCTGGAAATGTTTGCCAGCGACCCTGGAAATATAATGATTTACCGAATAGGAGCCAGTTGTGGTCTGTGCCGCAGGTGAGATTGGCCGAAACCTTCGGCTTGCTAGGCGGCTGGGACTTCATTGGGTGGCTGATTTTGCAGAGCACTGGCTCCGTGCGATTGTCCGCACAGTCCACGCTGTCCCAGACCGTGTCTTTCGGCTTCATCTCTCCGTCGTCTACAAGCAGAGCTTTCCAATCTTTCTTGGTTTCTTCATTTCTTTTCGCAATCATAATGTCAAATTTCTCCTACACCCAATTCTATCGTCTTTCTGAAGGCGATTCAAATATTAATAATCCCATGGGACAGGACAGGGGACGGTATCGTTATAGGTTAGCAATCCCCTGTCATTGTCCATGGGATTATTAATATTTGAATCGCCAGAATTGGGTGTAGGGGAAAGGTGGCATTATGTTTGCCAAAAGAAATGAAGACTTTCCCTCTGATGTCAGACATTGGCCAAGGATGGGTAGGACAGCCAACAGGTGGTGGTGAGGATGGTGCACATGTCGCTGGGGCACTGCTGCTTCCCCTGCTCCCCGCAGGAGCTAAGGAAGCGATCGTAGTTCCCACCGTCCCAGTTGCTAAAAGCCAGCGGGGACCCAGCTTCGTCCATCCACCTGCCATCCTGCCTCCATTTTCCATACCCAGCAGGAGGGAAATGGAAGTGCTGACTGGAATTTGCCCTGCTTCATAGGGTCGCCGATGGACTCAAGGCCTAGCCAGGCTTCGCTCGCCTCCCAGTACTCCATCTGTCAGTCATTTATTGTTCCCTAAGAGGGCACCCAGAGCATTTGCTGAGATGGACCATGGCCTTGACGTCCTGATGATCCTGCTGGGACTTGACGGAGGCTGGATGAGCTGCGCTGCCGTCTTTGACGGGGTCCAGACTGGAGCAGGAGGTAGGGGAGAGCTGGAGGAGGATAGGACTTGGAAATGAGGAGTGGAGTGGAATGGTAGAGGAACCTGGTGCCCGTTGATGGGCTGGGCGGAGAGGCGATAGCAGTCGCCGTTGCTGGAGGCGCACCAGCCAGGCGGGCAGCCCTTGCTGACGGCTCCGCCCTTGTCGTCCTTCGCCCAGAGCTCGCACACTGCTTGCCTGTGCCAGGCAGTCCCAAATGATCGGAATAGGATATTTAAGCAATTTCGTGTATTAAGGTATTTTTTGAAAAAAATTGATTTCTATGAATATATTTCAATTTATTTATTCGCCAAAAGATTACGCGTCCTTTAGCTTGGGTTAGGAAAAGCATTCCAACTAAGTGGCAGGAAGAGAGTGGGCGACTACTAACGAGACGGGGGCTTTGCAGTGGACGACTTTGAGGCTGGACTTGAATGTTGCGTTGATGGGGCTGCCGCTCTGGCTGCGAAAGAACGCATTGCGTCGGGTCTGCAGTCCAAAGAGGCTCAGTTGAAGCTCAAGTATTATCAGCGAAGTTCTATTGCTAATAATAATAATATTAACAAATATAATGGCGCAAAGCGCAATAGGTGACCGTGAAGCAAACTGGCAGAAATTTATATTTACATGTATCAAAATTCTTCATTCAAAAGGGCAAGTCTCTGGTTTCTAAACCGAATTCAAAAGTATACACATATTTTGAACCGGTATATATGGATTGTGAACAAAAAAATCTAAGTCTTTTGCGCAATTTGCAGCCATTCAGCTGCTATACAGAAAAAAGGTCATTTCGGGGAAAAATTTTTATCTACTCCGGATTTTAATTTTTCTAACAATCCGGGACCGGTTCCACCCTGCCAGGATTCAAGCGGCAAACTTTAGCTTTCCGGAAAAAAAGTTTGTCAATTTCCGTTGAGAATTCGCACAGCCCCGGCCATTCCAGATATATATATATATATATATATATATATATATATATATATATTCGAACCCTTCGGGCCCGCTTCGCGGTCAAAAATATTATACTAATAGTGCTATAATAATATTACAATAATATTATTATTAGTTATTAGAATATTTTATTAAAATACAATTTTACTCTATGGTGGCAGTGGGAGGTAACCTGCTGTGCCAGCCAGGCCTGCCGCACGATGGAGCCGCTGATCAGGCCGCAGCCGCTGCTCGCATTCTTAGTCTCCAGCAGATCCGGCGAAACTGCGGATGGACCATGCCCTGACCACCTGTCAGTCAGAATTTTCTGTTCTCGAGCTGCTCTGCATTTTTTCTCACGGGAATTTCCATCAGCTAAAGCTGAAGATGTAGCTGATCGAAATTCCCACGAGAAAAAAGATGCAAAGGCAGCTCGCAAAACAACGTTGTCTTTTATGGGTCCGTTTTGGTCTGTTTGTTTGAAAAAGATGAGAGCAGGAGAAACTGTAGCTGGCTGGAGTTGGCGCTGCCAGGGCAGCCAGGGCGAAGTCCGATCCAGACATCCCGGAGGCGCAGCGGCGAAAACACTTGCATCAGACGGCTCTCAATTCACCACATCCATCTCCTTCATTGAGGGAGGGGAGATGGAAAACGTTGAAAAAGTTCTTGAGATCATCCGGGCCTTTGAAGGCGGCTAGGCCAAACTCCAGCGCCTTTGGTTCGTCCAAACTGGAGCGCAGACTGTCGCAGAGTCGCTCGGCCGCCGGCCAACTGCGGCCCGGCCTCGCGCCTCCGCCGACTGCAAAAAAAATCATTTTTGACTTAAATTTCTTGGTCAATTTCAAATTTTTTATTGAAAAAATATTTTTGAGATTTTCTCGACAGAAAAGATTTGCGTATCGTCTAAGAAGGATTACAATTTCAGTCCAGTCAAATGAAAACCAAGCTGCGTAATTTTGAGGCTTAACGCCTAATAAGAAAGGTCAATTGATAGCAATGTTTTTCTTTTTCACATTGATCTGGCAACTCACTTTCGTCAGAAACGTTTTGCGCATAATCTGAAAAAGAAACAAAATTACAGTCCAGCCAAATTCGGCAGCTCTGGCGGTCTTCGCTCCACTGGGACAGCATCACCGTCACTCCACTCTCTGGATGACGCATGCTTTGCTCCGAACAAGCTGCAACCCCAGCACCCATCCTCAGCCCTCTAAACCAGCATCAAAGCCGTCAACAAAACCTTTCTTCAAATCGGCGTAGGCCAGGCCAAATCCTACCGTCAGCAAGGTGCAAAGGGCCAGCATATTGGCTGCAACAACACTGAGCTTGAATAGAGTCATGTTTGCAGGGGGCAGCGGATTGCATGCGCCATGCCCTGAATCACATTAGGCCTTGGCAAATGTGGCGCTGTCAAAAAGGATAGCAGCTGATAGGTAACAGCCTCAGCTGGCCAAAGAAGGCCGCACAGAGGCCTATTCTGGCAGCAGCCTTGTACTACTCGCATTAGGCATGCACTGCTCTCGCCTATCCCCCCATCATGCGTCCATAGGCTGGCCATGTTCACCTGCCCCCAGCCCCCCTTTTAGCGAGAAAGAGTGCAAAAAAGGGTACATGAGAGGGATACTAGGAAACTGTGCGCCAGCCAAAAAACAGCTGATCAATTTAGCGCCCAGATATACGGGGGGCGGGGAATATGGTTTCTTGGCAACCAATGGCAGCAGCAGTCTCCACAGGCCTAGCCTGAACCAGATTACATGAATATTGGCCGGTTTTTTGGCGTCGGCAAAGTAAATGGGAAATAAGCCCCCTCAAATGTTGCAATTCGCCCTGCCTGACGCAAAAGGGAACAGGCAAAAAAGGCAGACAGCGAGCACATTTTGTCTGGAGACTCGCGGGAACAAAAACAAGTTTTTGCTCTGCCTGATGAGCTTCATTTATTTCATGTCATGGGTTTGAAAACCTTAATTACTGCAATGCGAAATGAACGGAGCGGAAATGTAGGTGAGCACACCTTCACGCCAACAGCGAAATATCACCTTCACGCCAACTTGAAGGATGTGGGGGT
This sequence comes from Ptycholaimellus sp. GST1_10, assembly GCA_030248095.1. Lineage (NCBI taxonomy): Eukaryota > Metazoa > Nematoda > Chromadorea > Chromadorida > Chromadoridae > Ptycholaimellus > Ptycholaimellus sp. GST1_10. The sequence continues at coordinate 91,293 of JASANA010011853.1, read as the reverse complement.
GGGAAAAGATGGGGGAAGAAGTGTGGTCAGTGTGTGCGGGTACTCAGACATCTTCATTTCCCCTGGTGTAGGGGGATGGAGAGAGTGCTCTGTGTCTGTGTGTGGCGCGTGTGTGCACTGGCCGCTGACACCTTTCTTTCCACGCTCCTGCCCCGCTCTTTCCCTATGCAAAGGCGCCCCCAAACACTGGGCCCAGACCGGTTTCCTGGGGCCCTCCCAGGTATCTGACGTCAGTGTTGCACTCGGAAATTATTTCCGATTCCGATTCCGATTCCGATTAATTCCCAAGTCCCTTTGCTCAAAAAAATTTCAGATTCTTCCGATTTCCGATCCGAGGGAGGTCCCATTTCAGATTTAAGAAATGTGGGGGTACTTTTTTGCCTATTCTGGCTGTCAGTGAAGGTCATGCATGCCTCTGCGATGCCTCTGCGTTGCCTCTGTGACAGGGGGATGGCTTTGGAGGCGTCTGAAAGTGATACCAACCTGTTAACCTTGAGGCATCTTTGGCCCTTTTGTGCCCCATTTTGCTTGGCTCTCAGGCCTCACATGAGTCAAACCTATGTGGACATGGAATTGTCTGGCTGGATAAAGGTTGTTTTGGCTGTAATCGCTGGTATAACAATGACATGGAAGCCTGAATCCATGCCGTTTGAGTTCCAACTTCCGCTGCAGGCTCTGTGGAAGGTAAGGTTGCGCGTGGTATAGGGATAGTAAATGCGCAGACCTTTAACCATGGGCTATACGTAAGACATTGCCTCATTGGCTTCTGGGTCTCATCTCCTCTCCCCTCCAGCAGGACATAGGGCTATGGCGCCTGTAAGCAAAGCTGGTAGGAAGCGTCAGAAGAAGGAGTGGGATTTCGTTCCTGATAAATGGGGTGGGACCATCTCTAAGAAGACAGGGGCGGGGAAGCCCAAATCCTTCATATTCTGCAAGTGGCCAAAGGACGCCGAGCTAGGATGCACTGGACCCCTCTGCGACTGGGAAGTAGCCGGCGGCTACATCAGGGAGCTCATCCGACACATCATCCGCGAGCACAAAGAGACGCACCCGGAGATGGTCGGGGACATCGAGAGGCAGAGTAAGTCTTTTCGCCATAAGTTTGAGGCAATGTGGAAGGGGTGAGATAATTGCAGTGAAGGAGCTTGAAGAAGCTGAACGACAGGCAGCTGCTGAACAGGCTGAACTTGCTGCCGCTGCTGCACCGCCTGCAGATGTCACCATGGAGCACTTCATGGCTCCCTCCTCAACCGACACCAACCTCGCCAAGTTCGTCCCCACCCATCCGCGACAGCTCCTCATCAAACAGCTCTTCCTCCGATGGCTTGCTTCTGTCCCTCTCCAGGTCACTCTTCCTTCTCGCATCTCCCTCTCCTCTCACTTTACCCCAAACATGAATTTCCAGGCATTCAGCACAGTCGCCAACGCGCGTTTCTGGGCCATGATGCGCGTCGTGGAGCCTCGCTTCCGCATTCCAGGCCGGAACCAGGTGTCGCATGCGCTGAAGATCGAGGGCCAGGTGGCCATGAACCTCCTCAAGTCCAAACTCCTCTCTCCTGCAGCCGACAACTCTATCAACGCCATGATAGATCTCTGGAGCGCCAAGTTCAATTGACCTCGATCTCACTCTCTAGTGATGCATTGGGTAGACTGAACTGTGCAGGGACGGGAAGACCTATCTCGGGATCGTCGTTGCCCTCTACAGCGAGGTCCATGGCCTCGTTCACCTCACCCTCCCCGCCGCCGTCATCCCGCCACCAGCCTCTGCCCAGCGGGTGATGGAGTACTTCAGCAAAGTGTGGACGGACGAGGTGGGGCTGCGCCCATCCCAACTGCACAAGGCATTCCCCCTCTTATCCTCTTTGGTGCACTGTTTTGAATGAGGGTAGTTGAGGTGATCTGTGATGGCGCTGCTAACCTGAAGAAAGGAGTTCGCGAGTTCCTGGGGAAGGAGTTCTTCCATCGCTACGTGGAGAGCCAGGACACCCAACCATCCACCAGCCAGGCCTCCACCAGCCAGGCCTCCAACAGCCAGGCCTCCACCACCCAGGCCTCTCCCAGCCAGGCCTCTCCCAGCCAGGCCTCTCCCAGCCAGGCCTCTACCTCCGCTGGGACCAGCAAGGCGAACAAGGGCGACCACCCGAACACCAGCAAGGCCAACCAGCCCAACCTCAACAGCCAGGACACTGTCATCCTCTTCGAAAGCTCTCAAGTCTCCGGATTCGCGGACGAAGATGACGTCTTCGGAGTCCTTGCTGTCGAGGATGAAGAAGAAGAGGAGGGGGAAGAGGTGATCGAGGAGGCCTTCGAGACGACTCAGCTCATGGAGGAGGAGAAGTTCGTGGAGTTCTTGGCGGCGGCGGGCAACGGGGAAGTGCGACGCTGGTGGTGCTTTGATCATCAGGGCAACCTCGTCGTGCAGGAGGCCACCGTCCAGTCTTTCGCCGTCTGGGAGAAGCTCGCCTACTTCGCATCCGTTGCTCGATTCTTCCAAGGCAAGGCTGGACAGTACCTCATCGCCAAGGGTGGCACCAAGATCGCTCGCCGTATGCCAGTGCGGTGGACGAGTGATGTCACCATGGGCCGCTCCCTGCTCAAGAACCGCAAGCTGCTGACGGAGGTCTACGGGGAGCACAGCCTCGGCCCCACCGCGCCCGCCATGCCCGTCAACGAGGACTACACAGTCCTGGAGGAACTCTTCCATCCCGACACAGGCCTTCTCTCCGCCTTCGCCGCCGTCTGCCTCAAGCACCAGCGCACAGACCAGGCAACACTCAATGAGGTCCCTTTAGTATTTCTGTAGTTTCAGATACAGATTCTGATTCAGATTCAGATTCAGATTCAGATAGTTTTAGATTCATATGCAGAAGAAAGAGAGGTTCAGGTGATCCCGGATGTGCTGCGCCTGAGCAAGAAGTGCTCGTTGGTGGAGGGCAACCGGGTGGCGCTTTCGATGGTGCGTGAGCTGGCCCGCAACCTACGCATGGAGCTGGATCGCCGCTTCTCCTACATCATCAAGCCGAACGACCGCAACTTCGACCCACTCGCCGCGATTGCCTCCTACCTCGACCCTAAGTTCCGGGACAAGCTTCACCCCAGGCTCAAGGAGGTGGCCATTGAGAAGGTTCATAATTGTCATCTTACCCAAGTGCCTATCAAAGCATTCCCATTGATCACTGTAGATGAACTGTCCTTGAAACATAAAGCTTCTGGGTGCAGATATGGGCTCTGATGGAGTATGAGCTGGGGTCTCTGGGAGAGCTGGATCCTCCTTCGCCGCCGGCTGCTCCGTCCAAGGCCAACGATCCAGCAAACCAGAGCCAGGAGCTGGACTTCGAGGACCTGGACTTCGACATGGCCGGCGACCTGGAGAACCTCTTCAACGGGCCCAGCCTAGAAGACGAACAGAGTCAGCGCCTCAGCTCACAGACGCCCCCGCCCACCGCTAGCCCCACCAACGCCCCTGCCGACAAGGTCAAAGACGCCGAGGCCGAGTTCAACTTGTACCAGAGCTTCACCGTGGACAAGAAGGACAGTTTGCTTTCATCTACTTTTCAAGCACTTCAGTCATGAACCCATGCATGGCTTTGTTTGAGGCCACTACGGTGCTTGCCCCCTGAAGTGGTGGTCGGAGCTCAGTCGCCAGCGCATCCCCTACAATGACATCCGGACCCTGATCAGGAAGCAGAGCCTCATCCGCAAGATCGCACTCCGCATTTTGTCCACCCCCTCTTCATCCGCCTCCGCAGAGAGGCTGTTCTCAGCTATGGGTCTCGTTTTGAATGGACGTCGCAATAGGCTCTCCCTCCCCATGGTCAATTCTGAGATCCTCATCAACTTCAACGACAAAATCCTCCTCAAGCTTGGCTTCTAGACCCTTTTATGCCAGCCTTTTCCTGCAATCTTTAGCCATCGTTTTGGAACTGCTTCTTTTTCAGTCTCTGCTTCATCGCCATCTTTTTCAGTCTCAAGTCTCCGAGAAAAGTTTGATAAAAAGCAGGAAGGAGATCAAATGAAGGCAAGCTGCAGGCACTCTCGCGCATGCTCATAGGCGGCTTCCTGGGTAATATGGATATAGTCGGGGCCTTTGAGGTGACAGACGGAGAGGGAGTGGGTGGAAAAGCTGATCATGTTGTTGGCCTTGGTGTGGTGTCGGAGGAATACGCTGTATTCGTCTTGCAAGGGAGAAAGGGAGCAAAGGCCGATTGAAGGGACCGAGTGTAGAAACAAAGCGGTTGCGAGTGACGGAGAACGGTCTTGTTTGGGTCATGGGCGATTTGGAAAGCCATTGCCTTGGAATGCTGTGAAATAGGTGACGATTCCCTTTAGATCGAGTTGAGCAACTGATTATATGCGCAGAAGATTTTTTGCGCAGTTTTAAAGACCATAGCCATTGGTTTCACCTGTTCTGTTACACTGTGAATGTGATGCTTGTCTACTTTTTAACGGCCCATTTTTTTCGGATGGCAACTTGGAGAAAGTGGAAGCTTGGAAATGGAAACGAAAATGGCACTTGGCGGAACAAGAAGCAAAGCAACGACCAGAATCTTTCTTTCAAAGAAAGCAAAACGTAGAAGACTTCGAAAGTAAAAGGCAGCAACACCAACAGGGAGTTGAGAAGAGATGGGCTGGCAATGGCCAGAGGGCGTGGGGGTCGAGGAGTGGGGCTAGGCCTAGATAAGTAAGGAGGGGGACTGGAAGAAGTGGGAGGGGCCTGCTAATGCTCAGGGGAAGCGGGGGTTGGGGCGTCGGGGGAGAAGATGGAACCCCCAAAGGGGTTCGGAGAGGCGGGACCGCATGGGGAGGGGGAGCCGTCGTCGTCGATCCCGAAGTCCTTGCGATCCTTGCCGAAGTCGATGGAGACGGGAAGGGCGCTGGTGCTGGCCTCCTCCGACTTCTCCTCTGGCTCCACCTTCACCTTCTTGAGTTCGAAGTTGAAGGAGGCGAGTGTTTTGACCGCGTGCCCTCAAATGAATCCTAGGTGAAGAAAGGGGAGAAAAGAGTGTGGAGAGGAGAAAGAGGCATGCCTTTCTTGATGCGGCGCTTGGCCTTGCCGATGGAGAGCTTGGGTGTGTCCGGGAGGGGCTTGAGCTTGCCGTCGAGGGGGCTGGTGGAGTTGACGGTGGCCTGCTTCTTGAGAGGGGACTCGAACTCCAGGTCTCGAGCTCGCCGCTGGGTGTTGTTGAGCCCGTCCGGCCCGATGCAGCTCTCCATGATCGTCTTCACTGCGCAGCCTACCAACATGGGCCACTGTTCCACAAAAGCCGGTAAAGAAAGGGAAAAGAGAGGGAACGTTTGCGGATACGGGGCTTGGGCGTGATGTCGGTCTTGACCTTGTCCATGGAGCCGTTGCCGTTGCCGTTCTCCTTGTCGTCTTGATCGGCCTTGGCGTCGTCCTCGTTGGAGATCTTGACGGGAGATGGGCTTGGAGGGTGCGGGTGGGGCGGGCTTGAAGGCTGGACGTAGCCGATGTAGTCCCGCATTTCGTCCTCCTCGTTGAGGACGCGGTTGACGTCCTTGAGAGCGTCCAAGGCGGTCCCGATCGCGTCGAGGTCCTCCTCGCGCCACGTGTGCAAGCTCAGCACACCTTCCGCCTTCTGCACTTTGAGGCGGATCTCGGTGACTCGGGAGGGGGACATGCCGGCGTACATAGCTGTACTTGGGCTGGGCTGGGTCTTCTTGGAAGGGTCTGAAAGGTGCTGGAGCTGAGAATGAGAGGCATGAGGGACAGCGGGCCTAGAAATAGGATGGGTGTGCGGAAAAAAAGGTGCGAGGAGCCATTCCAAACAACAGTTTGCAGACAGGCAGTTTGCACTGCACTCTGCCGCTGTAACTGCGGCATAGTGTTCGCCCTCGGTGTAACCTATTCCTATGTCCTAGCGCGCCACTTCCATCGCTATACATACACAGCACTATCCTGGCCCTCAATCAGGGCTAAACTGCGCAAAAAAGGCCCTTCCTGTCGGAAATCCCTAAAAATATTTCCGATTTTTGAAATCGGAAGAAAATCGGAAGAATCGGAAAATTCTAAGTCATTTCCGGTAGACATTTCTGAGATTCGGAAATCCACAAAAATTCTTCCGATTCTTCCGATTTCTTCCGATTCTTCCGATTCTTCCGATTCCGACAATTTCCGGGAAAAAAATTTCCGAATCGGTAATAATTTCCGATCCGAGGGTCTTCCGATTCTTCCGATTTCCGATCTGGGCCTTCCAATTTCCGAGTGCAACACTGCCCCGGAGGCCTTTCATGTCACATCAAATCCACCGTTGCTCTGCTCACTGGCAAGACATGCAAGAATCCAATCAGCTGAAGTACTCAAATGTCAATCTGAAGTGCACTGAGGATGTATGGCTGATGTGAACTCAAAGACTGAAAGATCAGCCGGAAGACAAAGAAGCTGTTGCAGCTTTTGATTCTCATCTGCAGCTGTCTTTTTTAAAGAAGAAATTGGGAGCACTGAAGAAAGGCCAGAAATAAAGCTTCTGGAGGCACAGAAACGGCGAACCACTGGGGTCGAGTTTGCTTTTATGAGCTTGAAGGCTTTTTAAGGTCCTGACCCCATTGGAAAAAACTTAAAAAAATTGAACAGCCTTACACCACGCAAAACCCTGGTCATTTCTGTGCTTTGGGAAAGCTTCTTATTATTGGCCTCCTATTTTTAACAACACGCATCTCAGACATATTTGAATAACGTGAATTTTAAGTCATGGAGAAGCAGCTATTTTACGCATGTACTTTGTTCAGATTAATCTTTTAGTTGATGCAAAACGCAGTTGGGAAAAATATCCTACGAAAGTTTCTAAGACTTTTTACTTTATTGAGACTTTTGGGTATTAAGCCTGTCTCTTGACAACAATGCAAACGATGCAAATACTGGGAATCTTATGCGAAACAAATTCCATAATTTCATTCCATAATTTACAAATTCCATAATTTACCATAATTTCGGAGTATAAATAAGCCATTGCCGTAGAAAAAGGCCTAAAAAATCATGAAAATGATTACCAATATTTTTTAAAACGTATATTTTTTGAGTGTATTTTTTGAGTGTAACGTATTCTATTTTTTCGACGACTAAAAACTGGGCTTCAAACGCGCGCCTTCTCAACGCGTCCCGCCACCTTGAAATGAAGGACGAATATTGCGCGGGTGGTAGAAATCGCCTCCCACCCCAGACTTCGAACACCTAGCGCGCACCTGTCACACCCAATTGCTCATTTTCCCCATAAATTCCCCATTCAAGGACAGGCTCAAACTGGGCAGTGTATTTTCAGTGGTCAAGCTATTCTGTCCCTCCTGGGCCTAGCGACAGAGTTGAGGAGGCCGGGACCCAGCATGTCCGCCCAGACGAAGCTCAGCTTTGCCGGGAAGCAGATGAAGCTGTTGGAGGAGGAGGACGGTCCCCTTTTTCCATCTTTCAAAGCACCCTAAGGTGGTCAACATTGTTTGTTTGATTCAAGCTGAGCCGGTGGTGGAGGGCATGCGGAGGATGGGCAAGTTCACGGCGCTGGAGATGGTCAACAATACGCTGGGCGCTGAAGATGCCGCACCCATTGGGCGGGAGCTGGAGAATCACCCGGAGCTGCAGGTTTGTGGAATTTCGGTTCACGTTGGAATCAGAATATTGCTAGTCAAGAAGTGTTTCGAGAAGAAAGAAGTGAGGAGGCGATTTGCAGGAGTGTCTGTTCAGCGACATGTTCACGGGACGCTTGAAGCCGGAAATTCCGCCAGCCCTCGATCACCTTTTCTGCGGAATCGTCGCCGCGCAGGCTCACATTACGTTCCTACTTCAATTTTCGCATCTTTTAGGATAGACCTTGATAGAAAGCCAGACACGTTTATTCATCTCATTTTCTTCCAACTTCAGAATAACATTTTAATTGGGCCACGATTCGCTTGTGCTCGTCAAAATCAAATGTATCCGAATCTTTCTTGAATTTTCTCATCTTTTTAGCACCTTGAAACAACCGCTAGACACATTTCTTAGTCTCTATATCATCGAACTTCAGAATAACATTTAGTTGGACTACAATTCGCTTGCGCACCTCAGAATCAAGTGTATCCAAGACGGCTCAACAGAAATTTGGCAGGGTGCTGGACTTGTCGGACAATGCGTTCGGGCCAACGGTGGCTCCGACGTTGGTGAAGTTCCTCAACTCCTCCTCCGCCTTCACCCTCCAGGTCCTCAACCTCAACAACGAAGGCCTCGGCATTCAAGGCGGATCTGTTAGTGCCTTCTTTCTTTGTAACAAGCAAAGAGCATCTTTGTTGGTCCAGTCTATTGGTCACAGAGGCTATCACAGATATTGCACAAAGACTATGCAGATCACATTAGGACACAAAAAGTCAAGCAGGCAGAGAAGACTGAGCGAAGTTGCGCCAGGCTTTGGCGGGATTGGCAGTGTAGTAAGCTTAAATGATTTTGATTTTTTTACGCTAAAATGATCCCGTTAAAATGATGGATCAAGTTAACGCGGCGGTAAGTTTAGTGCTCATTATAGCGTACGTTAAAATGATCTCAAGTTAACGTAAGGTAAAATGAGCAAATATTGTGATGAAAGGTGGTGAAGCAGGACGACAGCACCGCCCTTCACGACATCTTCCAAACCGTTCTCAACGCCTTCAGCGATGACAATGAGGGCTAATTTCTTATACTTTTACTGGGTCTTATCATACTTTTTATAATGCATCGCACCAGTTGAGCATGATTCAGATTACTATTGCTTCTTTGTTTGCTTCAACTCAGCTCAGCTCCAACTGGAAAAAAACCATGAAAGTCTAGGTTTAAACCAGAAATTGACTGAAAAGTACAGTAGGCAGTATGGAGGTATCCGCATCCGCATCCGCTAGAAGAGACTCCCCAAAACAGGCCTGCACAATCTCGTCCAACTCAGCCTCCAGCTCGGGGCTTCGCAAGTCTTCCATGTACAGCACCTGGTCGTCAATTTCAATCACCTTTAGGCTCTGGCCATTTTTGGGCTGGCATGAGGTGGGTAAACGAATTGTAAATGAGTCTAGAAGCAGACCACTTGCTGAGCGTCGATGGAGTGTCGGAACTTGAAGTGGGAGCGAATGCTCTTGGTCTGGTACTCGAAGTTGGCGTAGCCACAAATGCGGCACTTCCGCAGCGGCTTCTTCAGGTGCATCTGGAAGGGTCACAGAGCTTTTAGTAGGTCCCAATTGAGGGTTCTTTTGATGATGCATTCCAACTCTGCTGGCATGGTCGAGCCACTCGGAGCGAGCCATCAGCCGACTTTTGGAGCAGAGGCCGCAGGGCCGCTTGGCGGGCTCCTCCTTCACGCTTTCCTTGGCCTTCCGCGGGGTCTTGCCCTACACCAACTCTTTCTCCTTAGGCGTCCGACACTACTGACTAAAGTCTCTTTCCACAACTCAGCAATAATTCCCCTTCTATTGAGCCCGTAAAATGTGTTGTCTGAGAAAAGAGCCCCCCTAACAGTGATTGGCAGAGAGGCAGGCTCCAGCTTGGTGAGGTCCAGGCTGGCGGGGGACGGGCGGGTGAGCGGTGGAGGATGGCTGACGGCTGGAGGGGTGGCGGGTGTGGGAGGCTGGGAGATCTTGGAGAGGAGAGCGGCCAGCTGAGCTTCCAGGTCGCTGTTGCGAGATTCGATGATCTAGAATTGAATTGACAGTCAAGAAAATTGGTTTTGAGGGGAAGGAATAAAGGGATGCCTCGAGTTGGTGTCCTGGATGTGGGACATCCTCAGCAGCATCAAAGTGGAGGGCAGCATCGGCTCGGCTGTAGAAGAAGGTGCAGCAGAGGGCGCACTCGAAGGGCGTGTAACGGAGATGTTTCTGGAAAAAAGAAGGCAATGATTTGATTTAGGGAATCGCTGGAGCAGCATAAAAATAAAATTTTAGTTTTCAAAATTGGTTTTGAGTTCGAATACTGTCTGAAGGTAGAATTTTTGTTGACCAGAGTGCAAGAAAGGGGGAACCATGAGATGACTGCGGAGGCTGGATGAGTCGAGAACCTGCTGGCATTCAGAGCACTGGCTTTTGTTTGCTGGAAGGACGGCCATAATTGACGTCGGATAACTTTGAATGTTTTAGGCCGAACAAGTTCTTTATGATATATTTTTAAGGCTGATCGAGTTTATGCACACATGATTGGGATCTGATTAGATATCGATTGCTTGTTTAAACAGTGTATTCATAGTGAAGATGAAGAAAGTCCGTTTTGGGCCTAAAACGGGATCAAAAACCAAAACCAGGCAATAACCATTGAGCTATTTTGTGCGAAAGTGTTTCCTTCAACCCTCTCCTGCCATCCTGACGCAGGCCTTCTGCACATATATAAGACCCATCTTAGAATATGCGTCCCCATCCTGGAACTCACTGTCTCGCGCTGACTCAAACCGCCTGGAACAGGTCCAGCAACAGTTTTCCCGCTTCATTTTCCGCAAATGTCACCTGCAAAATAGGGGCCTAGGATATGATTTCCGTTGCTCACAGCTAGGCCTTGCATCCCTGGAACAACGTCGCACTGCTGCCGATTTAACTTTTCTCTATAATGTGTTCCATTCAAGACAGTTCTGTCCTGACATTGCTCAATTCAAAAAGTCCGCCCGCCCTCTCAAGCACAACTTCCGCATTCTCGTTGACCCAAGGGCCCCGAACCTAGTGGCGCAGAGCTGGCCCCACAGGGTGGCCAGCCTGTGGAACCGGATTCCGGAGCTGGCTATCCTGGGCTCCCCGGAGGCCTTTGCCAAGGCCGTGCAGCACCTATTTTGAGCCCTGGCCACTGCCCTTTTCTGTTCATTTTTACTTTCATTTGCATGCTGTGATAGCCTCTGCTGTTTTCCCCAACTTGCTTGGAAGAAAAACCAACAACAACAACAACTTTGACAAGGCTACTTGTTCGCAATAAATTGTGATTTTGCCAGTCATTGATTCTAACTTCACTTCTTTAAGCCATTGAAAACAACAAAACAAACAAACAAACACTAGGCTAACTCTTAAGCTAACTAAGCCATCTTAGCGTCACTATACTTGGTGCCTGAACCTAAGCAGGAGCCTTTTGTGGAAAAAAAGTTGATTTGCGGCAAACATCTGGCACAAAAGTCGGGGATGGGGAAGAAAAATGGAGGATTGCAGAAGATCAAGATGCTGGAGGATGTCTCGATGCCGCAGAACGGGATCTACCCACCCGGCATTGCCGCCTTGGCCGAGGCCATGGCCGAGAATCCCGCCATGCGCAGCATCATTTTGCCAAAATTTGCGGAAAAAATGAAAGCACAGAAATAATTTTTGCAATTTTTCAGCAGAAAAGTTTTGTGTATTGTTTAAAAACGGAATTAAATTACAGTGCAGCCAAATCCAAACCAAGCTGCGTTTATTTGTGGCTTAGTGCCTAATAAAAGAGGTCAAATAATAGCAATGTTTTTTTTCGAAAAGTTGATCTGACACCTCAACTTTGCCAGAAAAAAAGTTTTGCACACATTATGAAAAGCCAAACAAAATTACTGTCCAGCCAAATGCGGCAGATCTGGCGCTCTTCGCTCCACTGGGACAGCATCACCGTCACTCCGTTCTCTGGATGACGCATGCTCTGCTCCGAAGAGGCTGCAAACCCAGCCTCCATCCTCAGACCTCTAAACCAGCATCAACGCCGTCAACAAAACCTTTCTTCAGATCGGCATAGGCCAGGCCAAATCCTGCCATCAGCAAGGTGCAAAAAGCCAGCATATTGGCTGCAACAGCACTGAGCTTGAATAGAGTCATGTTTGCAGGGGGCAGCGGATGGCTTGCGCCATGCCCTGAATCACAATAGCCCTGAAAGGCCTTGGCAAAGGTGGCGCTGTCAGAAAGGATAGCAGCTGATAGGCCACAGTCTCAGCTGGCCAAAGAGGGAAGCATAGATGCCTATTCTGGCAGCAAGGGCCTGTACTACTCGCATTAGGCACGCACTGCTCTCGCCTATCCCACCCCCCCCCCCCATCATGTGCCTACAGGTTGGCCAGTTTCACCTGCCCGCAGCCCCCCTTTTAGCCAGAAAGAGTGCAAAAAAGGGTACATGAGAGGGGGATACTAGGAAACTGTGCGTCAGCCAAAAAACAGAGCTGATCAATTTAGCGCCCAGATATACGGGGGAGGCGGGGAATATGGTTTCCTGGCAACCAATGGCAGCAGCAGTCTCCACAGGCCTAGCCTGAACCAGATTACATGGATATTGGCGGGTTTTTTGGCGTCGGCAAAGTAAATGGGAAATAAGCCCCCTCAAATGTTGCAATTCGCCCTGCCTGACGCAAAAGGGAACAGGCAAAAAAGACAGACAGCTAGGCGAGCACATTTTGTCTGGAGACTCGCACAAACAAAAACAAGTTTTTGCCCTGTCTGATGAGCTTCATTTATTTCATGTCATGGGTTTGAAAACCTTAATTACTGCAATGCGAAATGAACGGAGCGGAAATGTAGGTGAGCACACCTTCACGCCAACAGCGAAATATCACCTTCACGCCAACTTGAAGGATGTGGGGGTGGGAAAAGATGGGGGAAGAAGTGTGGTCAGTGTGTGCGGGTACTCAGACATCTTCATTTCCCCTGGTGTAGGGGGATGGAGAGAGTGCTCTGTGTCTGTGTGTGGCGCGTGTGTGCACTGGCCGCTGACACCTTTCTTTCCACGCTCCTGCCCCGCTCTTTCCCTATGCAAAGGCGCCCCCAAACACTGGGCCCAGACCGGTTTCCTGGGGCCCTCCCAGGTATCTGACGTCTACCCCGGAGGCCTTTCATGTCACATCAAATCCACCGTTGCTCTGCTCACTGGCAAGACATGCAAGAATCCAATCAGCTGAAGTACTCAAATGTCAATCTGAAGTGCACTGAGGATGTATGGCTGATGTGAACTCAAAGACTGAAAGATCAGCCGGAAGACAAAGAAGCTGTTGCAGCTTTTGTTTCTCATCTGCAGCTGTCTTTTTTTAAGAAGAAATTGGGAGCACTGAAGAAAGGCCAGAAATAAAGCTTCTGGAGGCACAGAAACGGCGAACCACTGGGGTCGAGTTTGCTTTTATGAGCTTGAAGGCTTTTTAAGGTCCTGACCCCATTGGAAAAAACTTAAAAAAATTGAACAGCCTTACACCACGCAAAACCCTGGTCATTTCTGTGCTTTGGGAAAGCTTCTTATTATTGGCCTCCTATTTTTAACAACACGCATCTCAGACATATTTGAATAACGTGAATTTTAAGTCATGGAGAAGCAGCTATTTTACGCATGTACTTTGTTTAGATTAATCTTTTAGTGTATGCTAAAACGCAGTTGGGAAAAATATCCTACGAAAGTTTCTATGACTTTTTGCTTCATTGAGACTTTTGGGTATTGAGCCTGTCTCTTGACAACAATGCAAATACTGGGAATCTTTTGCGAAGAAATCCCATAATTTACTTAATTCAAATGTTTCATCGGAATAAATAAGCCATTGCCGTATAAAAATGCCAAAATAATCGTAAAAATTTTTCCCAATATTTTTTAAAACGTATATTTTTTGAGTGTAGCATTGATGAATGCTAATTTTTCAACGACTAAAAACTGGGTTTCAAACGCGCGCCTTCTTAATGCGTCCCGCCACCTTGAATTGAAGGATGAATATTGCGCGGGCCGTAGAAATCGCCTCCCAGCCCAGACTTCGAACACCTAGCGCACCTGTGACACCTAATTACTCATTTTCCCCAAAAATTCCCCACTCAAGGCCAGGCTCAAACTGGGCAGTGTATTTTCAGTGGCCAAGCTATTCTGTCCCTCTTGGGCCTAGCGACAGAGTTGCGGAGGCAGAGACCCAGCATGTCCGCCCAGACCAAGCTCAGCTTTGCCGGGAAGCAGATGAAGCTGCTGGAGGAGGAGGACGGTCCCTTTTTCCATCTTTCAAAGGATCCCTAAGGGGGCCAACATTGTTTGTTTGATTCAAGCTGAGCCGGTGGTGGAGGGCATGCGACGGATGGGCAAGTTCACGGCCCTAGAGATGGTCAACAATACACTGGGCGCTGAAGGCGCCGCACCCATTGGGCGGGAGCTGGAGAATCACCCGGAGCTTCAGGTTTGTTGAATTTCGGTTCACATCCTGGTGGAATCAGAATTTTGCTATTCAAGCAGAGGAGACAATGTTTGGAGAAGAAAGAAGAGATTTGCAGGAGTGTCTGTTCAGCGACATGTTCACGGGGCGCTTGAAGCCCGAAATTCCACCCGCCCTCGACCACCTTTTCTGCGGCATCGTCGCCGCGCAAGCTCACATCACGTTCCTGCTTCAATTTTCGCATCTTTTAGGATAGACCTTGATAGAAAGCCAGACATGTTTATTCATGTCATTTCCTTCCAACTTCAGAATAACATTTTAATTGGGCCGCGATTCGCTTGTGCTCGTCAAAATGAAATGTATCCAAATTTTTCTTAAGTTTTCTCATCTCTTTAACACCTTGAAACAACCGCTAGACAATTTTCTTCGTTTCTATATTATCGAAATTCAGAATAGCATTTAGTTGGACTACAATTCGCTTGATCACCTCAAAAACAGGTGTATCCGAGAACGCTGAACTGAAATATGCAGGGTGCTGGACTTGTCCGACAATGCGTTCGGGCCGACGGTGGCTCCGACGCTGGTGAAGTTCCTCAACTCCTCCTCCGCCTTCACCCTCCAGGTCCTCAACCTAAACAACGAAGGCCTCGGCATTCAAGGAGGATCTGTTAGTCCTCTTTCTTTGTAATAAACAAAGCCCATCTTTGTCGGTTCAGTTTATTGGTCACAGAGGCTATCACAGCTATTGCACAAAGGCTATGCAGATCACAACAGGACGCAGGAAGTCAAGCAGGCAGAGAAGACTGAGCGAAATTTCGCCAGGCTTTGGCAGGGTTGGCAGTCAGCTCCAACTGGAAAAAAACCATGAAAGTCTAGGTTTAGACCAGAAATTGAGTGAAAAATACAGTAGGCAGTATAGAGGTATCCGCATCAGCATCCGCTAGAAGAGACTCCCCGTAACAGGCCTGCACAATCTCGTCCAACTCAGCCTCCAGCTCGGGGCTTCGCAAGTCCTCCATGTACAGCACCTGGTCGTCAATTTCACCATCACCTTTAGGCTCTGGCTATTTTTGGGCTGGTATGAGGTGGGGAAACGAATTGCAAATGAGTCTAGAAGCAGACCACTTGCTGAGCGTCGATGGAATGTCGGAACTTGACATGGGAGCGAATGCTCTTCGTCTGGTACTCGAAGTTGGCGTAGTTGCAGATGCGGCACTTCCGCAGCGGCTTCTTCAGGTGCATCTGGAAGGGTCAAAGAGCTTTTAGTAGCTCCCAATTGAGGGTTCATTCCAACTCTGCTGGCATGATCTCGCCACTCGGAGCGAGGCATCGGCCGACTCTTGGGGCAGAGGCCGCAGGGTCTCTTAGCTGGCTCCTCCTTCACGCTTTCCTTCGCCTTCCGCGGGGTCTTGCCCTACATCAACTCTTACTTCTTAGGCCTTCGACACTACTGACGAAAGTTCCACAACTCAGCAATAATTTTCCGTCTATTGAGCCTGTAAAATGTGTTGGCTGATAATCTAGAAGCAGCTAAATTCATCTAGGCTGTAAAAAAAGCCCCCCTAACAGTGATCGGCAGAGAGGCAGGCTCCAGCTTGGTGAGATCCAGGCCGGAGATGACGCGCTTGGAGGGCGTGGGTGCGTAGGGCGGGACGTAGTCGCTGCTAGTTTGATCCAGGGAGCGACGTTTGCGAGGCGTGGGCAGGGCAGCGTCGGGGACTGCAAATGGCTGCTGTCTGCGGCGTCTGGAGGGGGTTGGAGGCTCCTCGATGGCCTCCTCCTCCTCCTCCTGAGCGGCCTCTTCCAGGAACTTGTCGGAGCTGGCGGGCTCTGGGAAGGGCGGGGCAGGGTCTTGGAAGGGCGGGGATTCCTCCTGCAAGGAGGTGGAGGGCTCCGGGATGCTGCAGACGACGCCGTTGAGGGGCAGGATGTCCTCCGGGGAGGGTGGCCGGGGTCTGGCTGTCCGGGCCGGGCTGTCCGAGGCCTCTGCCGGTGGAACCTGTTAAAGTCAAGAAGAGTTGTGGCTTCAAAGAGCATAAATGGGAGTAGGGAGGGGCAACTTTGGCCGGAGAGGGTGGAAGTGGAGTGGGGAGGCAGTTTTTGGACGGGGGATTCGGGGGGCCGCGAATCTGGACGACTTCCGATAGAGGGACGCGGGAGGGTGGAGGGAGAGGCTCCAGGCCCAGCAGGGTCTGCGGCGTCATCAGGGTCTGGGGTGTGAGCAGGGTGTTGAGCAGGGTCTCTTTCCGGGGCGGGCTGGGGGTGGGCAGGATGAGTTCAATCTCAGGCGGGGGCGGCGGGGAGGAGAAGAGGGGCGGCAGCTCCACCAGCGGCATCGCCTTGGCGCTCCGCAGCAGCTTGGCGGCGATGGACTTGCCGGAGGCTTTCTTGGCCGCCGTCTTGGCTTTCACCTGCAGCTGTCGCAGTGCCAATGAGTGCCTTTTGGAAATGTGGAGCGATTGGGGAACCTGAGACTTGGCTGCGGCCTTCTTGACTGGGGCTTTGTTGGCCGGCGTTTTCTGGGTCTTTTTCGGCTGGGCCTTGGGCCGGGTGGTGGTGTCGATGATCTGAGCAGCTGGCCTGGGCGCTGCTTTCGGTGGTGGTGGCTGAATGAGACTGAATCGCTTGAGAGCAAGCAAGGTTTACAAGGAAACCATCGTTTGGCTGATGACTGGGGCAGGGGAAGGTCGAGCACGTGCAGAGACAGTACGCCTGGCTGGTGTAGATGTAGGAGGCTGAAAGGTGGCCGCAGGGCGTTGGCGAGGCCTCTTCCCACTGGTGCCCAGGATGAGGATGGACTCATTCAGGTCCACAGGGGGAGGTGGGGCAGGACTGGGCAGCAGTTTCTGGACCAGACTCTGCTTCTGCGGCTTTGGCTTCGCCTGAAATCCCACCAGCTGATTGAACTAGGTCACAGCCGAACAAATCTGGGACAGACCGTAGGCGGAGTCTGAAGGGGCGGTGTTTGTAGGGCTTTCTGAGGAGCTAGACTGCGACGAGTGGCTCGGGCAGAAGGAGTAGGAGGTGGAGGAGGTGAGGGGGCGAGACTGCCGAGACGAGCCTCCATCTGCTGGGCAGGGTCCAGTTGGGGCTGCGAGCGTTGGCGTCGGCTCCGTGTAACCGGCGGCTCGCTCTGAACTGCAGGAGCCTTGGCCTGCTGCTGTCTGGTGGCCATTCTGTCGCAGAAAGCAAAATTGGGGCAGAAAAAGAGGAGTGAGGGCTGGGAACTTCGGAGTCCTCAGGTTGGTTGGGGATGGGCGGGCGAGCGGTGGAGGCTTGTGGTTGATGGCCGGAGGGGTGGCGGGTGTGGGAGGCTGGGAGATCTTGGAGAGGAGGGCGGCCAGTTGAGCTTCCAGATCGCTGTTGCGAGATTCGATGATCTAAAATTAATTCGAAATTCAATAAAGTAGGTTTGATGGAGGGGAAGGGTAAAGAAATACCTTGAGCTGGTGCCCTGGATGTGGGGCATCCTCAGCAGCATCAAAGTGGAGGGCAGCGTCGGTCCGGCTGTAGAAGAAGGTGCAGCAGAGGGCGCACTCGAAGGGCGTGTATCGGAGGTGTTTCTGGAAAAAGGCAGAGTAGAACGGAATTTTAGAACTGATTTGGAGAATTGCTGAGGAGAAGCATAAAAATAAAATTTTAGTTTTAAAATTGGTTTCGAGTTCGAATAGTCGAGTAGTTGAATTTTTGTTGACAAGAGTGCAAGAAAGGGGAACCATGAGATGACTGCGGAGGCTGGATGAGTCGAGAACCTGCTGGCATTCAGAGCACTGGCTTTTGTTTGCTGGAAGGACGGCCATACTCGACGTCTGTTAACTACGGATGAATTTTGGCCGAAATAATTGTTTATGATAAATTGTTAAGGCTGATTGTGTTTATGCACACATAATTGGGATCTGATTAGATATCGGATTGCTTGTGCAAACAGTGCATTCATAGTTAAAAAACGACCGGTTTGGGCCTAAAACGGGCCTAAAACGAAATCCTAAAACGCCTAAAAACGAAAAAAACTAAGCAACATTACTTTGGCAAGGCTACTTGTTCGAAATCATTTGTGATTTTGCCATTTATTGATTCTATCTTTAGTGCTTTAAGCCATAGAAAACGACAAAACAAAACAACGCATAATCTAGAGTCTCAATCATATATGGGAAGGACTTTATAAGGTCAACTGAATCTCGGTTGGGTCAACTGAATCTCGTTTGCAGCAAGTTGCCGCAGGTTTGGAAGCCTGCTGGGAGAAGAGCCGTGGACAGTTTCGTCTCCGAGTTTTCATCGCCGGACGCAATCGCTTGGAAACGCCCGGCGCCCAGGCCCTTGCCAAAGCTTTCAAGGTTCTCCATCGCCCCCTTTTCCTAACCCTTTTCAAGCAATATGCTCTTTTCGACATGCGCTAATTCTGAAAGCTTGCCTCAAATTGGCCTTCCCGGTATTTGCCAGAAAATGCCACTTTTCAAAGTGTCCCAGCGTCACTATACTTGATTTCAGTATTCAGTAACTTCTTCTAATAAATTAGTTTCTACTTAAGAATAACAAAAAACAAATTGCTCTATCTAATTCTAAGCCTTAGGATTACTATGCCTTTTGCAAAAGAAGTTGATTTGCGGCAAACATCTGGCACAAAAGTCGGGGATGGGGAAGAAAAATGGAGGATTGCAGAAGATCAAGACGCTGGAGGAGGTCTCGATGCCGCAGAACGGGATCTACCCGCCCGGCATTGCCGCCTTGGCCGAGGCCATGGCCGAGAATCCCACCATGCGCCGCATCAACTTCTCCGACAACACCGTCAAACTCGACGGTGCTGCCCATCTACACGAGGTTCATCCCCCCACTTTCCTTCCTCACTTTTTTCTAACTCTGTCAAAACACACCAATCAAGTGTGAGTTTCTTTCCATTTCAGTTTCTTTTATTTGTTTCCTTGTTCAGCCTCGTCTGCCACATAGGTGTTTGATTTAGAAGAAAAAATGAATAAATAAATAAAATAAAATAACTGCAGCAAGTTCACTTTGCCTGAGATTCTGAAGCCTTCTAGGTGATGGTGGACCTGGAGAATCTGGAACTGGTCTCGCTGCGCGACTGTCTGCTCAAGTCCCACGGCGCTGATCTGATTGTGGAAGCCCTCCGCGGCCATGCCAAGCTTAAGGTCCATTATCAGCCTTTTTGAACCAGTCATTGATCAAGGACGTGGCGGGCTTTGAGGAGGTGAACCTGGACGGGAACGAGATCGGCCCCATCTGCGCCCGCCGCATCATTGACATTTTCGCGGAAGAGCCTACCAACCCTACGCTCACTCTCGCAGGTGCAGCTACATCTTAGCTGTGGAGCAGCTTTTTATAGTCAATTGAAAGCCAGAGAATCGAAAGATTTCTTTCTTTCGATTCTCTGGCTTTCAATGGAGTCTAAAAAGCAGCTTTTAAGACTCAATTGGAGGCCAGAGAATCAAAAGCAATCTTTCTTTCGATTCTTTGGCTTTCAATTGAGTCTGCCAAAGCTGCCTCCACTACTGATCCAATGCTGGTGCTGGTTGGCAGAGAACAATTACGGCGGGCACTTTGGGGACCTGCGAGCGAGGGCGGAGGAGGTGGGCTGTGGAGAGCTGGGCGCCTCGGACGATGACCAGGGCTCCATCTCCGGAGGGGAGGAGTACGACGAGGACGATGACGACGACGAGGATGAGGAGGAGGACGACGACTTTGAGGATGTCGAGGTTTTGCTTCTGTCCATTTTTGTTGATTTGTTGAGTTTCGCGAAATTGGAGCATTTTTGCGAAATTGGAGGAAAAGGAAAAAGCGCTATTGAACTCCATTTAATCCGCATTTTTGGGCCTTTAGATATTGCAAAAAGCCATTGTATCGGAAAAGGCAGGGTCAAATACAATGGCAGCATAAAAACTGACCGCCTTTACCACAAACTGAACATTCCTTCTAGCAGGAATGGCGAACTACACAGCCAGTCGCCATTACTGCTGGAAAGATTGTTCAGAAAGAATGACCTCGATCGATTGACAGGATGAGGAGGAGGAGCTGGAAGACTTGCCCCCGGGCACCTCGCCGATGCAGCGGATGGCCGGGAAGCAGCCCTCGACCGCTCTTCCCAGCTTCTCCTTCTGCAAACCCAACACCGGCGACTCCGGCCTCGCCGCCTTCTCCTTCGCCAAACCCGCCCAGCCCCCAGCCCAGCCCCAGACTACTGGTCACTTCTTCTGCAGTCTTTTTTCCTCCATCCATCAACCATTGGATCGAATAAGGCTTGAATTGTGCATAAATTAACGCCAATATGCAGGGTCCTTGTTCGGAACGCCGCCATTTGGGACCGCAGGAGTAAAGACGGAAGCGCCCGTCAGCTTCTCCTTCGCCCCCGCCAAGATCCCTGCCTCCAACAAAGTCCTCTAGCTCTTTCTCCAGCTGTGAGACGTTTGTTGAGCCATGGAGGACTGAAGGCCGGGGATGCCGGGGGCCTGAGTACGTCGGAGATTCTGTCCCTGGGCTCCAGCGCGGACAGTCGAGCTGCTGCTCTGTGGGATCGCAATCTAGCCGCCGCCTTTGCTCAGCCAGCCTTGCCGGTTCCTGCTTGCCTTAGAACCTGCTCCTTTCTACATCCTATCAAACATTCCTATCGGTTAGGGCTGATGATGATTGTTTATGTCGACTCGTGCAACATTTTGTGAAAAATTGATTTTTAAATAAACTGATCAGATCGAAAATGATTTTGATGGAGTAGTAAGGAAAATAAAAGTGCAGCAGAAGCTGGGGCCGAAGGCGGGCACGACAGCCGACAAGGCACTCAGGGCTCAGAGCATCTGGCGTCGCGTACACGGCGAACTCGCTGCTCTGGACGCACTCAGTGCCCTGCTTTTCAAGGTTTCCCTCCTACACACCTTACTCTACTCTCATCCTGCCTTCACATCCCCAATAAACCGCCTCTTTTGCTATTGCTCAGCCACCTAAGCCTCACCCAACTAAAGTCTCCCGATCACTCCTTTGCTCTGACATAAACTATCAAAGCTATCAAAGAATAAGCTACTATAAATGCATGTTAGCCCCCATTCACTTGGGCCATATATCTCCACTTGATACTGGAGTAAATAAATGCCTTCTGATGCCAGGTGAGCGTGAACCTGAGACCGGGCTTGTCCGGTGGGGAGGCGACAGCTTTGGGGGACGTGCTGGTGCGTCTGGCGAGTCGTGGTCTGTCCGCCCTCAAGGCCGGGGACTTCCCGCAGCCGCTCTCCGGCCCCTCCTACGCTGCCCGCCTCGCCGACTTCCTAGCCGCTCGCGTCGGGCTCACTCGCGTATTCTCTGCCCCTCAATTGAGCTGGAGAGAGTGTTTGAAAGGGTCGAGAAGCTATTTTACTCCGATTATTGGAAGTTGTGGTCTCAATCAATGGGTTATTTAGTGGCTTTGCAGTGCTAAGTAAGCCCAATGATTGAGACCAACTTGCAAAAGTCCGACTAAATTCTGTTCTTCGAGTTTCTTGACCCTTACAGAAAAGCTCTCCTAAATGCCTGGAGTAAAAAAGCCAGGAATGGTGGGGGAAGTTCTCACACCCCCCGGGGGGGAGCCGGGGGGGTCCCCCCGGGGGGGAGCCAGTTCGCACCCCCTGGGGGGGAGTGAGTTCGCACCCCCCGGGGGGGAGTGAGTTCGCACCCCCTGGGTTCGCACCCCCCGGGGGGGAGCGAGTTCGCTCCCTCCCGGGGGGTGTGGTTTTTTCTTGTCCCTGTCAACCCCTCTAGCCACCATGTCTCCAAGGAACCGCTTGGATGGTGCTGGACACTTCGTGGATATTGTTTGTTTGATTGTTTAATGTTTGCTTTTGTCAACAGTAGTCAAAAAGAATATTAAAGCCAATCAACAGCAAAATATGAAAATAGATCAGGATTGGTCATCCTTGCTGGCATTCATCAGAGCTATATAGAAGCAGATGGCAGCAACAAAGTTCTCTCCTTTGCAGTAGCTGAGCGATTTTTTGCATAGGGCTAGGCGGGAATTGTTCTGTTCAGCCCACTCTGAATTGAGGTTGGAGATTGGTGGGAAGACTGGATAGTTTTGTGCGAACTCACTCCCCCCCGGGGGGTGCGAACTGGCTCCCCCCCGGGGGGACCCCCCCGGCTCCCCCCCGGGGGGTGTGAGAACTTCCCCCACCATGCCTCAAAAAAGCCATGAATTGGAGGCGGAGGGAGGGAAGGCCCCGGGAGGCTCTGAAGCCTACGGGGCGCTGACGGGTCTGGCACTACTGCGGGAGGCTGGGGAGCTGTGGACGGAGCAACCGCCGCCGCCCATCAACATACTCCTACAGAGGTAGGTTACCCATTAGCAGTTTTTGAATTTACAGATTTAGAGTTTTCGTATTTTTGGCTAAGTCCCAACTAGTTGAAGGTACTCGGAGAAGCAGGGCAGCGGTGGAGCTGGGGTTTCCGAGGTTCTGCGTCGTTTGCGCGGCATCTCTCTGGCCTAGCAGTGGACGTTTCTTTCGATAATTTGATTTTGTTCACTCACTTGCCACCGGTTGTTTTCACACTGTCTGACTGAAGGCCTTGGAAGGCATTGTGCATAGGGTTTCACAGCTTGGGCGCTTGTCTTTCCAATGCTCGAATAGGTTGCCGGCATTTGCTTCGCTTACTTTTTATGTCAGTTGTCCAGGGAAGAAGAGTATTTCTGGTAACACCTACAGGGACTTACAGTTACAACAAAGTTTCTTATCATGCTTGGCGCAATATAGAGTGCATAAAATGGCGTTAGCTAGTTTATACTTTATATTTAATGATATGGTAATGATGAATAGGATAGTAGATAACAGACCAGTAAGAAAGTGAAACAGGGTGACTGAAGCCCTGGTCAGATGTTGCTAAATCCAACGTGGAATCGAATAGGAAGTTGAAGAAGAGGAGGAAGAAGGAGAAGGAGAAGATGGCTAGTCCATCCAGCGTTTTTCTATCGCACAATTGGATCACAAGAGGAAGAGAAGAAGAGGAAGGAGAAAGGGAAGAAAAGCCAGCCGCATAGCATAGATGCAGCAAGGCAGGCATTGGAATCGCTCAGGGAAATTCAGGCTCAGGTCAGGCCAGGAACTGGTCGTGGCGGTCCAGAACGTTGGTCAGCAGCTCTTCGTAGTCCTCCACACTCACCTCCCCTCCAGCCAGGCGTAGGCAGTCTCGCCCAGCTTTCATTGCATCCACTACCACCGCGTTCAGCACCTTCCAATCGAAAATGCTTTCTCAAGGTGTAGGAATACGGATCACAATTTATTCAGCAGAAGGGTGATAAAACAAGGTATTCTCGGCTGTTGCCAAGAGATGCGCGGCCTTGTCCAGTACGTTAAGCAATGAAATAAATCAACAAAATGACATTGATTATCAAACAAAATTAAAAACATTGTATGGGTCTAATTTTGGTTTCTGAGGCATTTAATGCGATTTAATAAATAATTAATAAAAGTTAAATGCCATTTTTCGAAAAGATTTCGAATTTTATGGTCTCCATTTTTGAGGTTTTTTGACCATAAATCAAGAACCAATCAAAATGGCGTCGATCCCAAAAAAACGCCCCGAGCCACCACCCAGACGGACCTTCATGCAAAAAATCAGCCAATTTCGTTGAGAAACCGCGGAGTACGGTCTGTTCACACACATATATATATATATATACAAGACTAAAATGCTACAGCATGAGCAGCTTATGAATTGTCAATCATCAAAAAGAACTAGACTAGGTGTCAAAAAATCGAGAAAAATTTTGATTTAAATTAAAAACAAGACTAAAATGCTACAGCATGAGCTGCTTATGAATTGTCAATCATCAAAAAGAACTAGACAAGGTGTGACAAAATCGTGATAAATTTCGATTTATATTATTAACCATTTTGAGTCAAAATTTTAACAGGTTCATCTACGAACAAGACTAAAATGCTACAGCATGAGCAGCTTATGAATTGTCAATCATCAAAAAGAACTAGACTAGTTGTGACAAAATCGTGACAAATTTTGATTTAAATTATAAACCCATTTGAGTTAATATTTTAACAAGTTCATCTATAAAATCCACTGATCATTCATAAGCAGGCGGCAATTTATGGCAGGAACCCTGTCATTTAAATTATTGCAGTTTTTGTTTTGTCTTCAATTTTTGTTTAAATGATAAGTTTTGTGAACTAAATTATTTTCAAGCCTCTTCAATAATGAAAACATGTCAAAGTTGAAGCGTAATTCAGATTAAAATAAAAAATTGGTCATATTGCAAATGCCAGCAAAAGCTAACTTTACCTTAAATAATTTCAATTAATTTCAATTTTGTTTGTTTTATTTTGTTACGCCTCATTTAGTAAATTTATAATTTCAGCATGCCCTAAAATGCAAAAAAAATTTTCGATTTAACTTCAAAACATTTTTTAATTCATATTTTTCTATTTTATAATTTACTAATTATTGTCCTTTTTGTGCCAAAATTGCCGCCTGCTTATGAATGATCAGTGGATTTTATAGATGAACTTGTTAAAATATTAACTCAAATGGGTTTATAATTTAAATCAAAATTTGTCACGATTTTGTCACAACTAGTCTAGTTCTTTTTGATGATTGACAATTCATAAGCTGCTCATGCTGTAGCATTTTAGTCTTGTTCGTAGATGAACCTGTTAAAATTTTGACTCAAAATGGTTAATAATATAAATCGAAATTTATCACGATTTTGTCACACCTTGTCTAGTTCTTTTTGATGATTGACAATTCATAAGCAGCTCATGCTGTAGCATTTTAGTCTTGTTTTTAATTTAAATCAAAATTTTTCTCGATTTTTTGACACCTAGTCTAGTTCTTTTTGATGATTGACAATTCATAAGCTGCTCATGCTGTAGCATTTTAGTCTTGTCTAGATCTTGGCCATGTGGAAAACATATTTACTTGCCACATGAACAAGGCTTCAAAAAGACATTGGGGAAAAGGCATCGCTTGGTGTTATTGTTTGGTAGGTAAGTAAGTACTGGAGGCAAAATCTCGATTGCCAGTTCATGGAAACTCTTGGGCGCTGTCGCGTCCTAGGACAAGAAGCTCAAACCTATTGCATGCAAGCTAACCTGACCATCAGTTTAGAAAGAACTGCGCAGTTTCACTAAATTGAAACATTAGGAAAATGGGTAGACGGCAAAATCGAGCAAAATCTCTCTCACAAACGTGAATTGATTGAGAAATTTTGCCAGAAAACTTATGCCACCAAATATATCACCAGATGGGCCAGAAAATTTCCTAAAACACGTAATTCTTCGATTTTTAAATTTCGCTTCTGTTCTCAAATGCCACCCATGCAAAGTTTGAGATGTCTCTATTTTTCCCGTTTTTATGCATATTTTAGTAAATAATTAAAATTCAGAGGCCTAATTCAAAATTTCACGATTTTCGTCATCTGGAGCACAATAAAAGCTTTCGATTGGTGTATATATGTCCATGGTTTCATCCAATATCCAAGGCGCTGAACCTCGGGACACGCGACCACCCAAAAACTCGATCACCCATTCATAACTAGGGCGCTGTCGCGCCCTAGGATATATATATGCGGAATGACGGACGAAAAATAGGGTAACAGCTTAAGCGGGCCTTGGCCGCCCGCCGCTTCGGGCAGGGCGCCAGAGCTCCTCCGGCCTCCGGGCACGGGTGCTACGGCCCCTACGCTTCGCCTAGCATGCTTCGCATGCTAGGCTACGCTCCGGGGCCTCCGCACCCATGCCCTACGGCCTACGGAGCTCTGACTGCCCTGCCCTTCGCGACAGGCGGCCTGCGGCCGCGCAAAAATAGAAGAATGGTGATTCAAGTCATTTCGAGCCAATGAAAGAATGTGAAATTTTTTTACGTCTTTTCGACGCGTGAAGGAGTCGTCGATGCTTTTGATGCGTCTGGCCAGCTCCGGGCCCTCTGGAAGAGTCCGTCGAAGCTCCTTTTTCTGCACCAATTATTTCTTAACCACATGAAGCAGATAGCACTACCAATAAAAAGCAAAATAGATTGCAGATTGCAAAATAAATTGACATTTTTAGCGAAATTGCTTCGCCCAAATTTACAAGTCCAAAAAACAGTTTCCAATAAATTATTTTGAAAAGATGATTAGAAAAAGATTAATTAAGATTAATTAGATCCCAAAAAGTTAATCAGAAATTAAGACGAAGAAGTTGACCTGGTCCCTGATCTCCTGAGCGGAGTGGAAAAAGGACCACTGGGGGCAGTGGCCTTTGGGTGGGCGGTAGGGGTAGCGGATGCAGACCAGCTCCACAAAGCTCTGTCAAAACATCCTGTTCATTCGACGCCCAATTGCTCTAAATTTAGTGGGCCAATAATGATAGCCGAATAAAGAGCAGAACCAGACTCTCCGGGTGCTTCTGGACGAGGACGGCCGCCGCCAGCGCCTTGCCCACCGCCTTCTCCGCCTCCTCCTCATTCTCCACTTTCTGCACAATTCCTGAGCTCTTCCGGCAAAAATTGGAAGCGAAAGACTTGCCTTCAGCCTCTTCGGGGACTTTTGCTTCGCTTTCTTCTCCTTGGCGGCAGCCTTGGTTGCCTTCAAGCGGCCTTTATCTTCGCATGACGAATCATTTTTTTCAATTTTTAGCCACTATTGGTAAAAGAACGTCTTAGATGAATCGAGCAATTTAGGGGATGTGAAAAAAATACGGAAAAAGGGCGCTTGACGGCGTTGCCCTGCATTCGCTCCAGCTGCTGCTCTGCCTCTGCCATCTCCTGGGCCTCCATGGATGAGATCCTCTTCTCTTCCTTCACTCCGTCCACCACCACCTCCATCCCCACCACCTCCATCTCCATCTCCTCCACCACCTGCTTCTCCTCCTCCTTCTTCTTCTCCTCCTTCTTCTCCTCCTCCTTCTCCTCCTCCTTCTTCTCCTCCTCCTTCTCCTCCTCCTAGGACGAGGTCATGAAAGAGAATGAAAAATGGTCAAAGGCAGGCAAAAACCTCGTTGACCAGTTGGCTCTGGTTCTGGTAGACGGAGCTGAAGAGGGCGTTGAAGTTGGCGTCGAAGGCGTTGGGCATGGGCTCCGTTTGGAACTGAATGCAAACCGCCAGTCACAAAGGAGGCAGAAGAGCAGGTCTCACCTCAGAACTGAAGCTCTCTTCCAGCTCCACCAGCTCTTCCTAAAAAATTATTTGGCACTATCCTTTTTGATTATGCTAAAAAGCCTGATTTGTCACTAAAAATACAAAAGCGAAAAAATTCTTTGATTTAAAAGAGAATCGATCTATGATTCAAAAGTAGCCTATCTACTTTGGCAGCCATTATGGGCCGCTTGTGTAGTCGAAAAATTAGTTCATTCGATAGCTTGAAGTATTTTCAATCAGAAGCGGAAAGGCAAAAGCCAACCTGCGGGATCGGCAGCATGGGATCTGAGCAGGCAGCAGTCCACATGCAGAAAGTGCTCACTGGCTGCTCCATCCTCACTCAGGCCTGCTCCACTCTCAAGGTCACTGGGCTAGAATGAAGGCCAAAGCAAAGCAAAGGGCGGATTCTGCGCGGCTGGTGAGCAATGCCTGTTTTGGCTGGGCGGGGCAATGGCGATGTGGGAGGGGCTGTGTCGCTGCCTTTTAGGCATGCATCACATTCTAACGCAACGGGGGAAGCGGGAAAAATGCAAAACAATCTTCTACAGAAACAAGGCGTTCTTTTATCTTATAGGAAAACTTTGAGCAGAAGTTAAAAACGAGCATGAAAGTTTAGTGATTAATTATTAACGGTTTTTGTTATCGGATTTATGAATTTGAAAAGAAAATGTAACGGAGTGAAGAAAGCACAATTTTACAAGACAACGCACTGTGGTGAAATCATAATATATACTGCGTTTAATCTTTGGATGATGATGATGAGCAGTCTATCAGCACCAGAACTGCCTTGACTGCAGCTTCGACGATGCCTCTAATTCCCAGTTCTCCAGCAACATAGTTACAAGGTTTCCCTCTTTTACTGCTGGCAAGCATCGTTGGCCCAATTTGTTAAAGGAATAATTTGCATCAAATCCGCCCACTATATTTTAAATAATTTTTTATTGATTATTTTACTTTGTTTGCGTTTCATGGCAGTTTCCATTAATTTGTCCGTATCTTGCATTGGATCTGACGCAGTAAACGGCACCAAATATTGAATAATTGCGACAAAAACTTTGTTTGAAAAGTTGAACAATGCTTTACGTAAACTATTTATTCATATTTCTTTCCAACTACGTTTGCTGCTATAAATGAGTCAAAGTTGTTTGCAATAGAATTGGAGTGGCGAATAACTGTAGGCGAAACCTTGAGCAGGATAGCCTTGAAGGGATAACGACCAAATTTACACCCTCACGGATTTCGGTAAAACTTTTCCTGGCCAGGGGATGTCAAAGTAAGCTCGCAAGCATATTCAGTTTTTTCACTTTTCAACTAAATTTGTGAGAAAAAAATCCCAAATTTAGTCCCATACAGGGTGTTCAGGATACCAGGAAACGCCTGACTTTGAAGGGCTATAAAATGATTTCTAGTGCCTCTGGGAATCTCATTCCAATGAGAGAGTAAAATTTGAACTTTTGTTAATATTTCCACAAAAGAATGAAGAGAAAAACCAAAAAATGGGCTCACACCATAGTTTAGAAAATTGGAACCCAAAAATGGAGCTGTCAAATTTTGAATGGAACTGATTGCGAGAAGCTGGGCTGCTTGGCCGGCCATGAGCAGGACGCCCAGGCGCTGCTCCCCCTCTTCAACACAGGGGCAAGGTGGTCCAACTGGCAGATGCTCTTGGTTCCCCTGTGTTGAAGAGGGGGAGCAGCGCCTGGGCGTCCTGCTCATGGCCGGCCAAGCAGCCCAGCTTCTCGCAATCAGTTCCATTCAAAATTTGACAGCTCCATTTTTGGGTTCCAATTTTCTAAACTATGGTGTGAGCCCATTTTTTGATTTTTCTCTTCATTCTTTTGTGGAAATATTAACAAAAGTTCAAATTTTACTCTCTCATTGGAATGAGATTCCCAGAGGCACTAGAAACCATTTTATAGCCCTTCAAAGTCAGGCGTTTCCTGGTATCCTGAACACCCTGTAGTTGCGCGTGGTCCAAAAAATGACCAAAATGGCCATTTTTGACGATTTTTGGCGGTTTTTTTCCACATTTTCGTAATTTAACCTTTTTTTACGCAGTTATGACCCCAATTTTTAAAATGTACGCTCCAAAATTGACCCATTAACATAACAAATAGTTGATTTTAATTAAATTTTTTTTTAATGATTTTTTAACCCTAGAAAAATTGGGTAAAAATGTTTTAGTTAAAATAAACTATTTGTTATGTTAATAGGTCAATTTTAGGGCATACACTTCAAAAATTGGGGCCCCAACTGCGTAAAAAAATTTTAAATTACGAAAATGTAGAAAAAACTGCCAAAAATCGTCAAAAATGACCATTTTGGTCAGTTTTTGGACCACGCTCAACTATGCGCACCGTTTTGAGCCCCCATTATATTTTTTTGGTGGCTTTTCAATAAATACAAGTGGTATTATGCGGAGTATTGCGGAGGAGTCTGCATTTTAGAGTTATGAATTGTTTTTTCACTTTGACCTATGCTATAATACAGGAAATTTGGGATTTTTTTCTCACAAATTTAGTTGAAAAGTGTAAAAACTGAATATGCTTGCAAGCTTACTTTGACATCCCCTGGCCAGGAAAAAAGTTTTACCGAAATCCGTGAGGGTGTATATTAGGTCGTTATCCCTTTAATCTGTGCCTTGAAAGTTGTGCTCAGCGATTTGGAGAGGAGGCCGCCGGGCTGTGCAGAGCAGGACACCGTCGCCTGTCCCTTCAGTCCGGCCCCAGCTGGAGCTCCAGGCCCTCTCCCTCCTGGCAAAAGGGGGAGGGTGGGAAGAAGGAGGGAGTGGGCACCCGCCCCTCCTGCACTCCACTCCCCTCCTGGCCATCCCTTGGCCTCCCTTCCCCTACCTGCCCGCAACTGGGATGAGTGTAGCGGCGCCACTAAGTTTAGGAAAGACTGTGTTTCTGGGTGGAGGAAAAAAGGTCTGATAATAGGGCAATCGCTAGACAGCGTAAAGGCCTGCATAGGGTAAAAAGTTGGCTGGGCGTCAAATGCCTGTGCGTAGGCTCTGCATCTGGGTCGATATACTATAGTGACGTTAACACTGTAGCTCCAGACCCTGCCAGTATGCCTCCCGAAAAGAACGTGCAGCAGATGGCAGACGTCGGACGGCGGACGGATAATGGATGGTCACTTTTTTAAAAGATTTTTAGCCATAACTTGTCCAATTCTCAACCAAATTTGACAAACATTTTTTTTGATTAAAGCTCTGTGCCAGCTGCGTCCGTTGAGCCCACTCACGGCTCTGTAACATGCACACAGAATTAATGCATCTATTCATTTTTTCAAAATCCGTAATAGGGTTTGTCCTTGGTTAAGAGGGGACCATGCTTCCGCTCTGCTCACACGGCCCCAATAGGGCAAATTTTGGATACATACATTGGACCATTTTTCAAAAATAAGTTTAAGACTCAGTAATTTTTCTTGGTAGATACTTACATAAAGCTCAGGGTAAGCTGCTCACAAATGTAAATCAATAAATATGGAGATCCAGTAGAGCAGGAAGTTTTTTGATGCCAAAATTTGACCCTTGCAAAACCGGTCTATGTTATAACATAGGCCAAATCTGGAAGCTGACGGAAAAAAATGATAATATTTTTGGGCTCACCTTCTGGTTTCTTGTCAAAAACGTCAATTCTGAATTCCTACACAGAAAAACTCACAACACAAAAGCGGACAGTGTTGTTCTGCTTTGACAGCTTTTCATAACATTTCCCGAGCACATGAGCTCCCAAATGATGGGTGAGAAAGTTGCCAGCTGTCATTTACCTAGTACTTCTCCCTCCCTCACCCTCCCTCCCTCCAACAAGACTGCACTTTAGCGCACAGCAACATAGCATAGCAGAACAATGAGGCTGCTCATTTTACTGCCCACCGTTGCGGCTGCCATCATTGCCATGCCCGTCCTGAGCAATTCAAACATTATTTTGACCAAAGAACCAGAAATTCTATGCCAGGAAATAATTTCACCAACCCGATTCAACCCGGAGTGAATTGTAGGAGGGCGAAAGGCCAGGGCTCGGACTCTGTGCCCTGCTGAGCAAAACGCTGACCTCTGCGGAGTCTGGCCTGGCGCAACGGGCTCTCAGCACCTGCGAGGCTGTCCAGCCCAAAATTATTCCAGTCAAACTCATTTTATTTCAGCCTTCCTATTGCAGTCGAATAAAATAGGCACTGAAAAACTTGGTTGAACTGGAAATAATTTTTGCGCGGCCGACGGCCGCCTGCCGCGGAGGGCAGGGCAGTCAGAGCTCCGTAGGCCGTAGCACCCGTGCCCGGAGGCCGGAGGAGCTCTGGCGCCCTGCCCGAAGCGGCGGGCGGCCAAGGCCAGCTTAAGCAGTTACCCCATTTTTGCGTCCGTCTTTCCGCATATATATATATATATATATATATATATATATATATATATATATATATATATATATATATATATATATATATATATAATGTGTCCCTGTCGCGCTCGTACTCCGTGGTTTTTCAACCAAATTGGCTGATTTTTTGCATGAAGGTCCGTCTGGGTGGTGGCTCGGGACCATTTTTTGCGCTTGATGTAATTTTGCGTTTTTCGCCCAAAACCCAAATTTTTGATGTTTCAAAGTACGAAAATTCATAAATCACTGGTTTTTCAACGAAATTGGCTGATTTTTGGCAGGTACGTCCGTCGAGGTGCTATCTTGAAGCTGGCAAAATTTCTCAGTTTATGGCCAAAAACCTAAATTCTTGATGTTTCAAAAATTTGAACAGCCATAAATCGATGGGTTTTCGATGAAATCAGTTGAATTTTGGCGTGTACGTCTCTAATGGTGATATATTGAAGTTGATAATAGAATTTTTTGACACATTTATTATTTCTTGATTTTTAGTCAAAAACCTAAAATCTTGATATTTCAAAAATTCGAACATCCATAAATTACTGGTTTTTCAATAAACTCAGCTTAGATTTGGCAGATACGTTTGCTGCGGCAGTATCTTAAAGCAGTTAAAAGGAATTGCTTAGCTTATTATCTGGAACAAAGGCCGCGCATCTTGGCAACAGCCGAGAGTACCTTGTCCACTTTTTAAAAGATAATGAAAATAAGGTTTAAAATTAAATTTTAATACAAAACCTGGAAAACTAAGATAAATCTGGAGCCAGGCAAAACGAATCTGGAGCCAGGCAGTCTAGTGTTCACCTGCTGGCTCGCAAAGGTTTGTTATAGCCTTGTAGGGCCCCTGACAGCCATTTTAGTACTACCAATCCCATGGGACAGGACAGGGGACAGCTATCCTCTTCTCTGTCCTCTGGGATCAGTAGGACTATAATATTGGGTTGGTATCGAGAACAATATACTTTTTCAAGTGAACAATGAACATACTTAGGTGTAAAACGTCTCAAATGTTTTAGAATCGAACGTATTATTGCAGCTTATGCAGCTTTATTGAGCGCTGCAAGCAGATATCAGTTTCTGGTCCCTTCTATAGCGTCTAGACCTTTCCAACCCCTGAATGTCTTATTGAGAACAGTGAACCCTTAGAACCTTAAGAACCTTAGTGTGAACTCTAAGAAGCCTTTGTTTTGCCACCTTATTGAGAACCCTTCTATTTAACATACTGCTGCTCGGGTTGATGGCATGCTAAAATCGCGTTTCCATCTCTCCTCGATTGCCCCAAGTCTGCTGCTTCAGGCGCAAGTGGAATTTTGCATTTTGAAGCAGTACATCGGGCGCTACAGGACTTTTAGTGAAAAAGGTCGAAAAAGAACCTTATTGGTGTTCACAGTAGGGTGATATTATTAGGAACTTTAATGAAATTTTTGCGCTTTGGGTTCTCATTAGGTTGAATTAAGTGGGAACCCTATAAGATTCCTATAACATTTGTAGTAAGTGCTCCCATTAATATGCACCAATTGAGAACACTGGACAAAAATTTTTACTTACTGTTCCCAATAAAATCACCTAATGTGAACACTATATAGTGTTCTTTTTGGACTAAATTCACTGAAACTTCTGTAGCACATTCATTACTGGATGAAAATTGAAATTTCCAACTGCCCCAGATGCAGGAGACTTGGGGCTATCGATGACAGGTTGAAACTTCGTTCTCGCATAATGTCAACCCGAGCAGGAGTATGTTGAGTAGAAGGGTTCTCAATAAGGTGCAAAAATGAAGGGTGCTTAAGGTTCCAACTAGAGTTCTTAGTGCTCTAAAGGTTCACTGTTCTCAATAAGACATACAGCCCTTTCCAACTTTTCTGGTGACCCAAAACCCACAATAATCTACAGTAAACCGCCAGGTTTTAGCGTAACATATCTCCAACACTCAGAATCAAGCTGTTTATTTAAGTTTATTGCGGCTTTGAAAAATTTATCGTTTTCGAACTATGCTAGAACATCCCTCTGGCTCCTCAACGAATGTCCCCAGTTT
Organism: Ptycholaimellus sp. GST1_10; assembly: GCA_030248095.1. Lineage (NCBI taxonomy): Eukaryota > Metazoa > Nematoda > Chromadorea > Chromadorida > Chromadoridae > Ptycholaimellus > Ptycholaimellus sp. GST1_10. The sequence continues at coordinate 57,759 of JASANA010011853.1, read as the reverse complement.
CAGACGGAGGACAAACGCGGCCTGGTCTGGAAGGGTGGTTCATTGGAGGGTCTCAACTGCAGCGGCGTTGTCAACTGGGCCCGGCAGAGCCTGCCTCTACCCACGATCACGCAGCCACCGACTTCCACCTCACCGCAGCCGCTCTGGTTGTACTTCGTCTGAGGTCTCAAGCATCCATCCATCTTTCATGCCCATCTCATTTGGAGCATTTAGGACCAGATCTTTTCATCATTTAAATTGAGGAGTAGACTGGATTCCGCCAGTTTGCCTGTCCTATCTTCTCTGAATCGCTGCTCAATGTTTGCACACAATCACCATCGTCAACTAGTCGAGTCCACACCAAAGATACCGTCCAAACATTTGCCGGATTGAAAAAACAAAGCGTGTCAGGTATTTGCCTTATATCACCTATTTTTCCATCAGGCTTAGGCTAAAGCACCAAACATAATGACGCTTATGTTTTGTTTGGCTTAGGCTTATACAGAGTTTTAGTAGTGCGGCTGAGACATCTTTTAACAAGGAAATTCTAAGGCAAATACCTGAAGGGCAACAAAGCACTAGAACACAGGGTTACATGGCCACCTCCTCCTCCTCCTCGCCCTCCTCCTCTTCCTGCAAGGTCAGCTGGAACGCCTGGTAGTGTCGGCGCACCGCTTCAGGGTTGGCCATCGGGAAGGCCTCCAGCACCAACCCAGCCACTGCCTCCCGTTCCAAGGCCAGCCCGAAATCCTCCGGCAAGAAACTCCCATGCTTCTTCCTTGCGTGATGACCGGCTGCCTGCGTGGTGGAAAATTTGACCCTTGCAAAACCGGTCTATGTTATAACATAGGCCAAATCTGGAAGCTGACGGAAAAAAATGATAATATTTTTGGGCTCACCTTCTGGTTTCTTGTCAAATACGTCAATTCTGAATTCCTACACAGAAAAACTCACAACACAAAAGCGGACAGTGTTGTTCTGCTTTGACAGCTTTTCATAACATTTCCCGAGCACATGAGCTCCCAAATGATGGGTGAGAAAGTTGCCAGCTGTCATTTACCTAGTACTTCTCCCTCCCTCACCCTCCCTCCCTCCAACAAGACTGCACTTTAGCGCACAGCAACATAGCATAGCAGAACAATGAGGCTGCTCATTTTACTGCCCACCGTTGCGGCTGCCATCATTGCCATGCCCGTCCTGAGCAATTCAAACATTATTTTGACCAAAGAACCAGAAATTCTATGCCAGGAAATAATTTCACCAACCCGATTCAACCCGGAGTGAATTGTAGGAGGGCGAAAGGCCAGGGCTCGGACTCTGTGCCCTGCTGAGCAAAACGCTGACCTCTGCGGAGTCTGGCCTGGCGCAACGGGCTCTCAGCACCTGCGAGGCTGTCCAGCCCAAAATTATTCCAGTCAAACTCATTTTATTTCAGCCTTCCTATTGCAGTCGAATAAAATAGGCACTGAAAAACTTGGTTGAACTGGAAATAATTTTTTTAAGGTCGTATTAGGGAGAAATTGTGGTTGTTTATAAGTTTGCCCAATATTATACATGGCAATGGTGCATTCTCCGCTTCGTTGACAGCAATCTGATGGTTCATACAGCGAGGCAAGATTGCAGAGCTGCGTGCCAGGTGATGTGGAGGAGCAGGCAGTAGAGCTTCAGGACAACCTCTGCGCGGTCCTCTTCTACATTCCGGGAGTCAACATCATTGCACTGGTAAATCTTACCATTCTCTTGTTCCCTGTTCCTTCATTTTTCAACAAAGCAAAACGCCGCAACAATCTCATCAAAGCAGGCTTTTTTGCAGCCGCTGTACAACTACTGCATCGGTTCCGATCTCTACCTGTCCTTCGAGAAGGTCATCTTGAACGCCTGCCGCAACGGGACCATCAACGCCAACCAGGCTCCCCCTAGAGCTGGATAAGGCTGGCGAAGAATGGAGGCTTTGCAGCTGTGCAGCGCGGCCTTCTGCGACACGTGGGCCAACTGGGAGCAGGGCCTCGTGAACAAGTTCCACTGCCCGCCCCTCCCCCCACCCACTGGCTGCTAAGGCCCTTCTTTTCTTGCCACACCACACCTCTGATCTTGGGATTTGTAATTGAGCCTCTTTTTGAAACCAGGCGTGTCATGAATCAAAACGACCACAACAATCTGATTCAGAACCTTCAAAACCTCATACAACTACTTCAACTTTGTACAAACTTTTCATTCAAGGCAATAATAATTCAAGATTCAACTTCACTAATTTTAATCTTCGGTGAAGTTAAAATAATAAATTTCCCGAATTTCAAACACAGGTGAGAACCTACCTTAGCAGACGGGGATTGCCTGAGAAAGCAGGGTAAATGCGCAGTTTTAGCTGAGCTGGCCTGACGCAAACTGCCGGAAACCATCGGTAACCCATTTTCAAAGCGTCATTCAACTTCCTTCAACCACCAACAATGACCAAGGACTCGAAAAAGAGAGAAAGCAAAGAAAGCGCCTTGTCTGCTGTTCTACTAACCGGTTCTCCTAATCAATCTGCTCAAAATTCTTGTGAAACTGTGTTCTAAATTATCAATATCAATTATCCAGAATGCGTCGTCTCTTATTTTTAAAAATTGGCATTCACCTATTGATCCCTGTTTCACCAGATCAACTCTGCCTTTGAGATTCCTGGTCGGTGGAGGAAGAGATTCTGGGCTGTGCTTGGGCGCTGGCACCTCTGGCCTCCATCCCACTCATCCATTACACCATGGAGGCTCTCTCTCGTCTCCCGCTTCAGCTCAAAGAGGTGCTTCTCCCACTAGACTCCTGCCAATATCTTTCCAACCTTGCTCACATTCCTGCCAGGTGATAGTAACAACCAGCCGAGAGGACAGAGCCGTGGAGGCAGCAGTGGAGGCTGCCTGGACGGGTCGATTTCCGCTACGCTTCCTCAAAGTCCCCGGCGGCAGCTCTCTAGGCGACGTCCTTCGCGAGGTTTACTTTGCATTATATCCAATTTCCCATTCTTCAATTTTGGAAGCCCTCATGGCTCCATGGATCCCCCAGGGGCATGATGGAGATGGGGAAAAAGGATGGGCACAGGTGGACGAGCGAGCAGAGCTGGCCAACGACTTCCTGCTGCTGAAGGCGGGCGCCTTGCCGGGGCCAGAGCTGCTGCAGGCTGTTCAGGAGCACCAGAGTCGACGAGTCAAGGTCTCTGCTCTGTTTTACGGCTGGCTTTATTTTGCTGGAGAATGAAATCAGAATGAACGGCGGCGATTGTTAAAGGGAAAACACCATGGGTTGACACCATCACCGATCCCACTCATATTTTTTTCTATGATAGGTGTTAACATTTTAAGCTTGCAAGGGTATAACGTTTTGGCCAAAAGGACTCTGTTCTAGAAATATAAATCCCCAAAGTTTTGTATGCTACAACGTGGGGGAGGGCTGCAAATGACACGAAAAAATTCATAACTAAAATATGCCGATGCCGCCGCATTAGGCCGCTTAACACAATTTGTATTTATTGAAAAGCCACCAGAAAAAAATATACTGAGTGTTCAAATCGGAGCGGAAGGACGCGGAGGGGCTCGAAAACTGGCAAAAATGGTCATTTTTGGTGATTTTTGGAGGTTTTTCCCACATTACCATAAATTATAAATTTTTTTCGCAATTGGGACCCCATTTTTTTAAATGTACGCCCCAAAATTGACCCATAAACATAATCATATGTTTATATTAATTAATAAATTTGTTTTCATGTTTTTGACCCCACTATAGAGAGCTCAAAATGTATTAAAAATTTTATTAATTAATATAAACATATAATTATGCTTATGGGTCAATTTTGGGGCGTACATTTCAAAAATTGGGGTCCCAATTGCGAAAAAAATTTATAATTTATGGTAATGTGGGAAAAACCTCCAAAAACCACCAAAAATGACCATTTTTGCCAGTTTTCGAGCCCCTCCGCGTCCTTCCGCTCCGATTTAAACCCCCAGTATATTTTTTTCTGGTGGCTTTTCAATAAATACAAATTGTGTTAAGCGGCCTAATGCGGCGGCATCGGCATATTTTAGTTATGAATTTTTTGTACCTCATAGAGCCCTTTCCCTATGCTACAACGTGTAAAACTTTGGGATTTTTTTCTCAATATTTTTTAACAAAAGTGAAAAAACTAAATATGCTTGCAAGCTTACTTTTATATCCCCTAACTTGGAAAAAAATTTCATCATAATTGAAGGGGGTGTCAATTAGGTCGTTTGTCCTTTAATTCAGTTTTCAAATGCGATAGTTTAGCCAATTGGTCAGTTGTTGATTTGATGGGCTCCTTCAAATCGATTTCAAATTTATAAAATGCCAATTTTGAGAAGCCCTGAGTACTAAGTGGAGCCAAGAGAAAAGCGTAAAGGTATATTGACGGTTGCAGGACAAATCGGCGGTGCTGACGATGGCAGTGTGCCAAGCATCGGCGGGGCATCCGCTTCGAGGCAGCGGCTGTGAAAGCCTGTTCGGAGTGGAGGAGGAGGCGCCCAATAGGCGGATCCTCTTCTACGAGGAGATCCACCCCGAGGCCCCGCCGGCCAGCCACGGCCACTACGCCCCTATCGGCTGCCTGCGACGCGACCTGGCCGTTGGCATCTTTGCGAATGAACTGTTTTTAAATATTTTAAATTTGTAAAATTTGTTTTAATTTAAATCTTTCAAACGAATTTGTAGAATTTTGCTGCTGGCATTTTGTAAAATACTTTTTCCGTAGAATTTAAATCAACAATTTTTTGGAAGAGAGGTGAGTTGAGGAGACGGGGGTGGCGGTGTGCTCGGCGCAGATGCCGCCGTTGTTCACGGGGGAGAACGTGGACTTTCGCAGCTTGGGGGACGGTCTCAAGGAGATCCTCACCAACGAGGACATACACGGCTTCAAGGCTTTCGTTGCCCCACTCCCACCCACTGCCTGCCCATTCTATGCCCACGACCTCGTCTCCCTTCACACAGCTCATCGTCTACTCCTTCAAGGTTCCTGCACCACTTTGCTTGCCTTGCCTGAGGCTCTAGCCCCATCCTTGCTTTGATGGAGCTTTAAGAAGCAATGTACGAGAGGAGCAAGGGTGGTTGCATCCGATTTTTTAAAACTCGTTTTTTCGATCGGTTTTTGAAAATACATGACATTATAAGATATTTCACCAAGTGGAACCTGATATTGATCCGTATATGGCTCGCAATGAGCTCAAACAGTTTTGCTGGTCAGCCTTGTATGCAACACATGGATGTGTCAGGTTTGAGCACAATTTATGAATCTGACCTCAAGCAAACTATGGACTTATGGGTATCAAATTGAAGCTAAAAGCCTTCCAAAAACGATGGTGATCCTTGATTTGAACAATTGGTTAATCAAAATCTGTAAATTTGAAAAACATGCGGAAAACCTAAATTTTGTCCAATTTTAGGCAATCAAAAAAAACTTTTTACTCAAAATTTTTGTTCAAAGTGTACATAAACGGTGCCCATAGGCGTTTTTCCCATAAAATTCTGGTCCAGAAGGCAGTGTTAGAATATGAAAAATGGGGTGAGCAAACTGGAGAATTTTCAGTTTTATGGTAGCCACTCAGGATTTTGGCCTATGCTATAACATAGGAGAAACATTCGGTAAAAAATTTTGGTCTCCAAAATAGGCTTTTCTGCCATAAATTATTTCTTTGGGCCCATCTGCTGGTCTCTATGCAATAAAAATTGCCAAAAAACATGTTTACATCAAACTTTTGAATAATTTTTTTACCAATCTTATCTGGAATATATAGTCTGAAGATATGTAATAATTTCACTTTTTCAGAGAAAAAAGTGCATAGAGACCAGCAGATGGGCCCAAAGAAATAATTTATGGCAGAAAAGCCTATTTTGGAGACCAAAATTTTTTACCGAATGTTTCTCCTATGTTATAGCATAGGCCAAAATCCTGAGTGGCTACCATAAAACTGAAAATTCTCCAGTTTGCTCACCCCATTTTTCATATTCTAACACTGCCTTCTGGACCAGAATTTTATGGGAAAAACGCCTATGGGCACCGTTTATGTACACTTTGAACAAAAATTTTGAGTAAAAAGTTTTTTTTGATTGCCTAAAATTGGACAAAATTTAGGTTTTCCGCATGTTTTTCAAATTTTCAGATTTTGATTGACCAGTTGTTCAAATCAAGGATACCCATCGTTTTTGGAAGGCTTTTAGCTTCAATTTGATGCCCATAAGTCCATAGTTTGCTTAAGCTCAGATTCATAAATTGTGCTCAAATCTGACACATCCATTTGTTGCATACAAGGCTGACCAGCAAAACTGTTCAAGCTCATTGCGAGCCATATGCTGATCAATATCAGGTTCCACTTCGTGAAATATCTTAAAATGTTATGTTATTTCAAAAACCAATCGAAAAAATTGGTTTTAAAAAATCGGATGCAACCCCTTTCCAATGACCTTGCTTCTCTCAGAAAATGCTTCTTAAGAAAGACATTGACAGGCTGGCTTGGCTCTTTGACGGTGGATGGAGTGACTGGGCGGGGGCTGCCGCGATTCTACTCCGCCAGCCGCAATCGCTACCTTCCCTTCGCCGTCAAAGAGCGCACTGCCCTGCCATCTTTTCAGGTCATTCTCATTTTTCACGTACACCATTTGATCAAATTTTTGGCCAGGTATTTACTTCAAAAATCAAAAAATTGTCTTCTTGGTTATTTATTGATTATTGAATTATTGCTGAATACATCGAAATTTGGAAAACTCTTGCTCAGCAAAGTTTATGTTGCAAAATGCAAAAGTGCCGCAAAAACGCCTTCTCTCTTCGCAAATCTGGATCCACAAACTTCAGTGCGCTGAAATCTGCAGGCGAATGGCGCTTATCTAATCAGCAGCGGAGTAAAACTGGGCAGCGGCTGCCGGGTGAAGAACGTGAGCTTGTCAGCGGGGGCGGTGCTGGGGGCTGGCTGCGATCTCGAGGACTGCGTCTTGATGGAGGGTGCGACGTTGGGCGATGGGGTACGCCTCCGCGGCTGTCTTCTCCTGCCCGGAGCTCAGATTCCCAGCTCCTTTGTTGGCCAGAAACTTGCGGTCAGCATTTTGCTCGACCTTTTTCGATACTTCACTTGCCAATCACTGCCAATTTCTGGCTAAAATGGGTTCAATTTTTGACTGTTGTTGCATAATTTGGCCTCTCCGTTTCGATGGACTGAAAAATTGGCTAAATTTGAGATCAGTGGACGCATGGCGGAAGCAGGAGGAAAACAGCCGGCGCTCAGCTCAGAGCTGGTGATGGAGAAGCGACCGGAGGATGAGAGCGAGGCAACTGCCAAGCCCTGCCCTGATATTCCAGGTGCTCTGACCTGTCTCAACCGCTGTGGCATCAGATAGACAGCGGAATTGATCAGGCACATTCGTTTGGCGCAGCGGCGGCGGCAGTTCGGTGTTCCAGAAACGCTCCCAGTCACTGCTGGAACAGCATATAGCAACCACTGCCAATGGTATTTCTTACATGTCAGTTTTTGAGATTTATTTAATTTTTAATGCCAAAATTTTTGTGGCCATAACCTCACTTTTGACATTTCAGCATAAAGTTGCTGATTTATTTCAAAGGAATTTTCGATCGTCTGGCCAAGGTCAACTTTGGTTAATCAGTAAGAGTGAATGAGCGATGGATTGTTGCAGAGGAAAGCGGGGATGAGGGTGAGGAGAGTGAGGAGGAGGAAGGCAATGCAGCGGAGCTGAGGCCGGAAGCCTTGGCCTTCTTCAACGAGGTGAAGGAGAGCCTTCACAGAGCGCTCACTGAGGGCACCGCTTTCGAGAACCTCAAGCTGGAAGTCAACTCCTCCAAGTCATTCCTTTTCATCCCCTTTTTTGCCATCCAAACTTCCCGTCAACTGTCCTCTGATTCAGGCCTTACACTGGTGCCATTGGCAGGTTCGCGTACAATGTGCGCATGGAGGAGCTGAACCAGCTGCTGTGTCGGGCCATTTTGGAGCTGGCAGCAGAGGATGCCTCCGGCCCCCTCTTCGCCAACTTCACCAAGGCACTCGCCACCCTCAAGCCGCTCCTCCTCCACTACCTCAACAGCCAGGTATCCGCAGCTTGCTCTTTTCACCTGCCTTGGTCTATCAATTACTTACCCGCCAAATTCAATGAGGGGCGTGAAAGATGCCAATTTATTATTATTTAAAAAAAATTTATTTTCAACGCACAGTGCTACAAAAGGCGACGTAATAAGATGCAGTTGCAGGAAGGGCAGGCGGATCTGCTGATTGCGCTGGAAGAGGTTTGCCTATCGGCCAGCTTCGGGGCCTCCTACCTGCCGGTGGTGGCCAAACTACTGCACCAACTCTACGAGGAGGACGTTCTCTCAGAGGAGGCCATACTTCAGGTACACCTCCTATTCACTCCTCTGGTGAGGTGTCAGAAGAGAGGCTGTTTGAGTGGCAAGAAGAGCTGGAGGATGAAGGGAGGGCGGCCATTCAGCCGCGCATTGCAGCCTTCACGCAGTGGCTGCAGACGGCTGAGGAGGAGTCGGATTCCGAATGAGGATTTGCCCTTTTTTTGCCCCTTTGGCGATGCCAGCTGCTTTTGGTTTGCAAAATATCGATTTTTGGCATTTATGAATGTGAGCACGAAATGGGAACAGAATAGCGACCAGATTGCAAACTTGATGAAGAGCAACACATGGTCATAAAAAGCACCTCTTGTGGGGAAATGTTTTCTTATGGATAGCCAATAGACGAAAAGATGTTACATTCCATGGAATGTTGTTTGATGGAAACCTAAACCAAATTGACTTCCACTGGTGACGGCGAAATTCGCAAACTCATACGGTTTGATTTTGCGTTTACTCTTGCGTTTACACCAAGTACTAAGATCGAACTCTTTAACCATGTTATAAAACAATCTTACTCCATGTTTACACACAAGCCCAGCTGATACATCTTAATTTTGTGTGCTCTCCTTGAGTTGAGTCATTCTTTGCCGAAACTATCAAATTCAGTGCATTTTACGAAAGCATCCCAAATGACAGCCGAAATCGAGTGCCCGGAAGAAAGCTGTCGCCTCAAATTTGACGCCTCCAATTTCGCCAACCATTTGGACCTGCACACGGGGGGCTTCAGTTGGCACTGTCGAGACTGCGCCGAAAAGCTGCCCAGTCTGGCCGCCTATCTCCTGCACGGGTTGACCAGTGATCACAGCTTCTCCTCCGCACCACTCAACGGCTACGCCCACCATATTGGGGTCCCCTCTTTCATTTGCTGGCTTACGACTTGATTATAGATATTCAAAAAGAGCTTACTTTCTAGAATAATTTGAGTTCATTTAGCTGAATTTAAGATGACCATTAGTCTCGCACAGCAGATACAGGCCAAGCTTCGCCAGCTGTCGCCCGGCAAAAGTTTCCCCTCTCCTTCAAATTTGTGAATGATTTAGACTGACAGCTTTAGACATTCACACACCCACCAAAACCAGCAGCCCGGATTCCGAGCAGGAAAGCGAGTCAGAGCCAATGCAGCCACCAACCACAACCCCTTCCACGCAGCCGAAGCAGAAAGTGCCCCGCAAAAAGCCCCGCCTCTCTCCCATCCAGCGTCCAGTATCCGCCCTCCCAGCCCCTCCCAGCACCCTTCTGCCCTCCCTCCCCCACTCCCCCCAGCAGCCCATCCGTGCCTCCACCCCTCTGACCTCCGAAACCGACTCCAAGCGCAAGGAGCAGTGCCGAATCTGCCAGGAGCCAGTGCTTGTAAGCAGTCGCGAGGGTGTCTTCCGTCTGGACCAGATCGAGGCCCATGCGGAGCGGCATTGCCGAAACGATCGCCTGTTCGCCTGTCGCCGTTGTCCAGAGCGTCCGGGCTTTTCCACCAAGCAGGCAGCTAGTCATCACGCGCGGAAGAAGCATGGGAGCTTCCTGCCGCAGGATTTCGGGCTGGCTTTGGAGAGGGAGGGACTGGCAGGGCTGGTGCTGGAGGCCTTCCCGATGGCCAACCCTGAAGCGGTGCGCAGGCACTACCAGGCTTTTCCGCTTCTCTTACAGGAGGAGGAGGAAGGAGAGGAGGAGGAGGTGGCCATGTGATTCTGTGTTCCAGTGCTTGGTTGCCCTTCTGGTATTTGACGCAGAATGCCCATGTTTAGAGTTGTCTCAGCATCCCTGCGCTAAAACTCGTTATAAGCCAAAGCCAAAGCTTTAACCTAAACCTGACGCTATGTTACTTTGATATGGCAAATGCTTGGACGGTACCTTTGGTGTGGATAGAACGGGAGCGCGCTGGAGTGGGTGGTTTTGTGCAAACATTGAGCAGCGATTAATAGAAGCTAGGACTGGCGGAATCCAGAGGCAATAGCAGTCTGCTCCTCAAACTAAAAGATTGGCAGGTGGGGTCCTAATGCTCCCAAGTGAGATGAACATGAAAGATGGGCATCGGTGTCTGAAAGAAAGATGGACACCCGGCTATGTATGGCTATGAACTGTGCTGGGTATGGAAGATGAATATGGAGGGAATATGCAGAGGGTGGGCTAAATGGCCTATGGATAGCAATCGGGGTGCTTGAGGCCCCAGACGAAGCACAGCCAGAGCGGCTGCGGTGAGGTGGAAGTCGGTGGCGGCGCGGTCGTGGCTGCAGACAGGCTCTGCCGGTTTTGTATGATTTCATGAAAACGTGCTTTTCCGAAAAGCACGCCGTGCTTTTGTGAATAGGCCCGTGCTTTTCGGAAAAGCACAATTTGGCACCCGTGCAAACATGAAAAGGCCCGTGCATTTGTGAAAAGGCCTGAATTTTCATAAAAGCATGCGTACTTTCATGAAAATACCCGTGCATTCATGAATGAGGTATTATTTTCACAAAAGCATGCGTGCTTTCATGAAAATGACTAGAGTGCAAAATTCACCAGCTGTGATGTTAAGGCTGTCGCAGGATTTGTGCAGACCCTTCATTTGTAGTGTAGGAGCTGTGCAGCTAGGAGACTTGGTAGGATTGTCTGAGAGCAAGTGCTAGGAAAGCATGACAGCCAATGGCAACCGCTTCGAAAGGCAGATCATCATTGACGTTTTGATAAAGCTCAAGCCTCCATCCTTTGACAGCTTTTTTTTCTTTTTATCTATTTTTTTCTACTGGGTCCTTCTTCATTATCCCTCGATTCGATTAATGCAATGACACCAAGGCCTACCTCAATCAGGTCATGTTTCTGAGCCTTGTAAAGAGTTTCTCATTTCACCAAACTCATCCCTGCAGCTCACCGAGTCCTCTTGTGTCTGCCTTGGTGGGTTGATGTACAAGCTCATCCTCATCACTGCCAAAATTGACAGCGCTCACTTCGCAGCATTTGCCAAGGAGCTAAGCGGAGCCTCCTCTGTCATTGCCCTCGACGGAAAAGGATAGATCTGCTAATTTTCATCTTTTATTACTGCACTCCTTGTCCTTGCCTTGTCCTTGCTACCAAATAAAGTTATTCTTCATAGTCTTACTCTGCATTTTTTCCAACACTAACATTTTCATAAAAACACGTCATTTTCATGAAAGCACGAATGCTTTTGGGAAAATAATATTTCATTCATGAATGCACAGTGATTTTCATGAAAGTACGCATGCTTTTGTGAAAATTCAGGCCTTTTCACGAATGCACGGGCCTTTTCATGTTTGCACGGCTGCCAAATTGTGCTTTTCCGAAAAGCACGGGCCTTTTCACGAAAGCACGCCGTGCTTTTCGGAAAAGCACGTTTTCATGAAATCATACAACACCGGCGCCACTGGGCCCAGTTGACGACGCCGCTGCAGTTGAGGCCCTCCAAGGCGCCGCCCTTCCAGACCAGGCCGCGCTTGTCCTCCATCTGAAACTTGGCGCGGCATCACTTGAGGAGCGAGAGGGCGATGCTCAGAACAAGGAACAGCAATTACATAGCTGTTTCCCTGTGTCTGGGATTGGTGGTGTTAAAATAGGCCCATTAGAGGGACTGCTAGGCGGGGAAGGACCTTTGCGAGCCAGCAGGCGAACACTCGACTGCCGGGCTGCAGGTTCGGGGACTTCGTCTGGACTGCCAGTGTCAGACAGGCTAGGCAGAGATAGGCGAGCATTTGTGGGCCTGGAAAATTGGCAAATGAAGGAGAAAGTGGTCAATGCAATGGCTCAGGCTTCAGACATGATTCAAATAACCTTTAGATTGAAGAAGTCAACCCAGAAGTTGAAGAAAAAGCTGACCCTAGGAGCTCAGAATCTTGCTCTGTCCTTTACGCGCTCAGTTGATTAAAACCTCTGTTCTGCCTTCCTGGAATTATCAAGCTAAATTGGAAAATGGTGCAGATTGTGACAGCCGTCTTTGTTTCTCCTCTAAAAGGTGCTGCCCTTTGTGTTTGTGGCGCCTTTGTGTTGAGGATTTTTCGGTTGGGAATAGATTTCACTAAGTTGACCTCCTAAATATTGATTTTATTAGTTCTACTTAGCCTTATTCCATTGTTCACAAGACAATGCCGAATGTTCTTGTCAATGGTCAATTCATAAAGTTGTCGTTTCATCTGAGACCTTAATGACATCGGCTAGTTGATTTTGAACACATTTCTTTTGAGCATACAAACATTTTATCAGCGCCAATTGCTGCGCGGCTCCGAGTGTAAACTTTGAGTTTTCTTGTCATTTAGAGCTTACGCTTCTTTACCTTGTTTTCATAATCAAGTAAATTTTAATTCCAAATTGTTTTCATCATTTCGAAGGTGTCTTTGACTGAAAAAAAACTTGAATCAACTATTTGAATAAATGTAAAACAGCTGAAATGAGTAAAAGCTAGAGTGCAGCAAGAAATTAAAAATAGAATTGTGCCGTAGTGGTGGTGGCCACTTTTGGGGCACCAACTAAACGTCGCCTTCTCCGTCCTCTGGCTACCCTGCTCACTCGTCGAGTGCTCGACTGCCTGCCAACGTTCCTTCTTTCCCATCTTACAGAAAAGGGATTAAAATTACAAATCAAAACCAGCCAAAACCAGCCCTTTGCTGACAAAATCTAAGCCAAATCCGCCAAAGAATAAGCAACTGTGAAAGCTTGCGCTCTCTGGCAGCCGGTTGAAGCAGCTCCTCCCGCAGATAGGCGAAGAAGAAGCCGACTGCCTGAAATCTTTCCTTCTTCCTTGTTCATCCTCAATGGCAAGGCTGTCAGGCAAAACCTGCAGCAAACTGAGCAGCGAGATGCCCATGAAAAAGCCCAGAACACCGCCCACCTGCCCGAAGAGGTCGCTCACGGGCATGCTCAGGCGAACTTCGGTCACCTGTAGACACAGCTTAACTTTTCCTTCGTCTTTGGAATGGGAGGGATAGAGAGAAGGGGGGGGGGGTCAATTTGGCGCTTTCAGCCAGAACATACCAGAGCCACCATGGAGTCCATGCGAAAGTCCACACTGACATAGCCGCGACGAACGATCTGAAGGAGCTGCTCCCGCCAGGTCTGGGGAATGGGGTGGGAGATTATCTGGGGGATGAAGAGGTGAAGGAGGTGGAAGCCACGGCGTTTTCAATCTCCTGGTAGCCGAGGTAGTGGGCGCGGCGCACTTTGTCGTTGCGAAAAAGGCTGCTGAGGATGTCCACCATTTCCTGCTCAGAACTTTGGCTGGGGAACCGGCTTGTGCTCACTGGAACACAAAACATTGCCATGCCTTGGCTTGCAGAAATTTCGATATAGCTTTGCAAAATATAAATCAGCAAACTATTTAGTCAATAACCAATGCTTAAGAAGTGAACTAGTCACGTGATTCTTTGACGTATCGGAGTGATATCTTACCCAAAGAGCAAAAAGCAAAATATAGGATTTCTAGAGGATTTGTTTGAGGATTGGCAAACTAATTTTTGCAAAAAATGATTGAACTGGTAAAATGGTAGCTGTCCTCCAGGCAAGGCTCGAGGCAGCGATGAGAGCAGTTGGCGATGGAGGACTCCTCGGCAAAGAGTTGGCTGAAGTTGCAGGCGTAGAGGGCCTCGGGGGTGCAGGCCAAGGGGCTGGCCAGGTCCCAGAGACAAGACAAATGATTGAACTGGTAAAATGGTAGCTGTCCTCCAGGCAAGGCTCGAGGCAGCGATGAGAGCAGTTGGCGATGGAGGACTCCTCGGCAAAGAGTTGGCTGAAGTTGCAGGCGTAGAGGGCCTCGGGGGTGCAGGCCAAGGGGCTGGCCAGGTCCCAGAGACAAGACAAATGATTGAACTGGTAAAATGGTAGCTGTCCTCCAGGCAAGGCTCGAGGCAGCGATGAGAGCAGTTGGCGATGGAGGACTCCTCGGCAAAGAGTTGGCTGAAGTTGCAGGCGTAGAGGGCCTCGGGGGTGCAGGCCAAGGGGCTGGCCAGGTCCCAGAGACAAGACAAATGATTGAACTGGTAAAATGGTAGCTGTCCTCCAGGCAAGGCTCGAGGCAGCGATGAGAGCAGTTGGCGATGGAGGACTCCTCGGCAAAGAGTTGGCTGAAGTTGCAGGCGTAGAGGGCCTCGGGGGTGCAGGCCAAGGGGCTGGCCAGGTCCCAGAGACAAGACAAATGATTGAACTGGTAAAATGGTAGCTGTCCTCCAGGCAAGGCTCGAGGCAGCGATGAGAGCAGTTGGCGATGGAGGACTCCTCGGCAAAGAGTTGGCTGAAGTTGCAGGCGTAGAGGGCCTCGGGGGTGCAGGCCAAGGGGCTGGCCAGGTCCCAGAGACAAGACAAATGATTGAACTGGTAAAATGGTAGCTGTCCTCCAGGCAAGGCTCGAGGCAGCGATGAGAGCAGTTGGCGATGGAGGACTCCTCGGCAAAGAGTTGGCTGAAGTTGCAGGCGTAGAGGGCCTCGGGGGTGCAGGCCAAGGGGCTGGCCAGGTCCCAGAGACAAGACAAATGATTGAACTGGTAAAATGGTAGCTGTCCTCCAGGCAAGGCTCGAGGCAGCGATGAGAGCAGTTGGCGATGGAGGACTCCTCGGCAAAGAGTTGGCTGAAGTTGCAGGCGTAGAGGGCCTCGGGGGTGCAGGCCAAGGGGCTGGCCAGGTCCCAGAGACAAGACAAATGATTGAACTGGTAAAATGGTAGCTGTCCTCCAGGCAAGGCTCGAGGCAGCGATGAGAGCAGTTGGCGATGGAGGACTCCTCGGCAAAGAGTTGGCTGAAGTTGCAGGCGTAGAGGGCCTCGGGGGTGCAGGCCAAGGGGCTGGCCAGGTCCCAGAGACAAGACAAATGATTGAACTGGTAAAATGGTAGCTGTCCTCCAGGCAAGGCTCGAGGCAGCGATGAGAGCAGTTGGCGATGGAGGACTCCTCGGCAAAGAGTTGGCTGAAGTTGCAGGCGTAGAGGGCCTCGGGGGTGCAGGCCAAGGGGCTGGCCAGGTCCCAGAGACAAGACAAATGATTGAACTGGTAAAATGGTAGCTGTCCTCCAGGCAAGGCTCGAGGCAGCGATGAGAGCAGTTGGCGATGGAGGACTCCTCGGCAAAGAGTTGGCTGAAGTTGCAGGCGTAGAGGGCCTCGGGGGTGCAGGCCAAGGGGCTGGCCAGGTCCCAGAGACAAGCACAGGTCCGCTGCGCTGCTTGACGCACACAGTCCTCTTCACAGAGAGCTCTGCTGTACGCCACCTCTGCATGGATTGAATTTGTTAAATTTTGTTCCAGTTGGTAATATTAATTTATTGTATTTTATTTTTTGAGCAAAACCTTGGCAGTCCTCTTCTTCACAAGCTCTGCTGTATGTCACTTCTTCAAAAGTGCGCTTTTGAAGTTAAATTTCATCAAATTTCTTTAATTTTTTTCTTTTCCTTTTGGCAATATTAATTTATATTCTATTTCTTAAGAAAAACCTTGGCCGGACCATGAAATTTTATAGTGTTAAATATGATAATTTAATTTACATTATTTAAATTAAACCTAAGCACAACCGTTTTAATTTTTGTAACAGTCAAGAATATTAATATCATTTTTATATTTTAAGAAAGGCCTTGGCAACCCACCAAATGTTTCATAAGGCAGGACCACAGATTGCCAGATGAACCTGGAGGGTAGGTTTGCAAGGCTGATCGGAGCGTAGGTAGAGATCGTCGATGATGCGGCGGCGAGAGAAGCGAAGACGGACTTCGCTGTGCTTGGACGGCTCCAGGCGATGCCAGCGTCCCTCCTTGAGTTGTGGAGGACTGGGGATGTGAAATTGGAGGGAAGAAGGAAAGGCGAACGTGAAAGGCCGAGGTGGGCGTGACCTGGAAGGCAATGCCTTCGTCTAGCAGGTTGTTCATGGCCATCGGGTAGTAGTCGTGGAAGTCGGTGTGCAGGATCAACTGAAGCCCGTCCAAGCCTGTCAATCGCTGATTCCTAAATGCTCAATTCAGGACGAACCAAACTGTGAGTCACGAAAGCTGGGACTATTTTAAGCAAGTTCTGAAAGAAACCAAAATTGTAGGGTAGCTTTAATAAAAGTGAAAAAAACTAAAGAACAGAGTCAGGAAATTTGACCTGCAAGCTGCTCCTTCAGCTCCACTTGCAAGCAGCGGCCTAGGTCGCGGCTGTACACGGGTCGTATGCTCAGGCGCCGAAACTGCTTGGCACACACTTGCTCTGGCAGCAGCTGAAAAATGGAATCAAAGATGATGGAACATGTTTATTAAGCTTTAGTCCAAAAAGAGGGTGAAACCTCGTACTGGCGATAGGTGAGCTTGTGAATCATGGAAGTGCAAGTAGGCGCCACGGCGTCCCAGATCTCTCGCACACTCAGTCCACTGTCGCTGCGCCATCTGGCATAGTCCGCAGGGCTGATTGAGAATCCCGGCCACTCTTTGCCCTCAAGAGCCGCCAATCAACGACGCTGGAGGAAGGCGTGTCAAAAAATCTATTTATTTAAATCACCCTGAAAAATCACCCTGTAAATGCCTGCTAGTTCCTTCATTCAATCAATCATTGTAAATCAACTCAACTTCCGCAGACAAAACTCCTTTAGAAAGAAGAATGATGAATGCCAACCAGCAGGTTGAATGCATAGCGACTGGGATTGCCCATAGTGTAGAGGAGGAAAAGACTGGCATTGCGGTTGAGGCCTGCTTTCTTGGCTCGAGTGCGACTGATCCGATTGAAGTTGCACAAAGTGAGATAGGGGAAGGCGATCTCCGACTCTCTCTCCTCTCGCACCATGCTGGTCCAGTTCTCCGAGGACAGGAAAAAGGTCAGCAGCGCCGTCACATGAACTATCTTCAACTGGTTACTTCAATCCTTTATTTCAATTTTTAATAAATTTTTATTATTTTTTATTAATTTTTATTAATTTCTATTAATTTTTATTGATTTCTATTAATTTTTTATTAATTTTTATTTATTTAGATCAATCATATGCAGCGGATTGTTTGGGGTTACAGAATTGAGGCTACCAACCATGGCCAGAGTGAAGATGAGCGTAACACAGGCAATGGCTGCCCGTAGCCAAAGTGTGCGAGCAGCTGCAATATCGGCGGGTCCGTGGATGTAGGTTCGATCGGCCCAGTCTTCCATGAATGCGGCCAAACTTTGGGTCCACATATTTCTTTCTGAAGCAAGAACGACTGTAAAGCTTTGTTTGAAAGTTGAGAGTGGAGCGATGAAAGTAGTTTGGGCTTGAGTTGGAAACGTTCAAAACTTCATTTTACAATCTGTACTCTGCTGTATTGCTTTTCTTGCGTTTTGAATGCAAATTGCCCAAGCCATGAAGCCATTACATTTTCTGATCCGCAATTAAAGTTGCTCACATAAAGTACTTTTGCTTTCTTTCAGATCAACAACTTAGTTATTAGCAATAAACGTCAGATAAATAAGTCTATGAATTTTTGCTTATAATCTTTGACAGAAAAAAATGTTATCAAACGAATCACGACCATTTGCATTGAATGTTGAAGAAGCAATCAACTGTGGGACAGCTTGGTATTGCCCGACAATCCAACTTTTGCGACGCACTGCAGTTGACGTCAATATTTTTGGCTGAAGGGATGGGGGCATCTGCCTTAAACTTGTGCTCGATTAAAAAGCGAATTATGGATAAAGGGCAATTACAAATACTGCTACTCTGCTCTTGTCATCCACCATGGGAAAGATTACACCATTGACGCCAAGCACTAATATCTCTTTCTTACCACCATGTACTCTGTGTGACACCCGCAGTGGCAAATTACCGCCATTTTTAACTGCCAGTCTGCCTGAAAATAGGGGTTCAAATTTATCATTGTTCCATGCGAAGAAGTGCTTAACAAATTCCCAATTCAGGAGTGGCATCAACATACGTCAAAAATAAAGAGGCTAGGATAAAACGGACAAACAAAGCCAGGATTTCCATTGTTTTTGAGAAGCTCGCAATTTACGCTTACAGGTAAATAACTGATGCAGATGATTTGTCTGGCTTCTGCTTAACTATGCACTTGGCTAAATTGCGTTTGCTTTTGATGGTTGTTCCATGAAACCTTCCATAAACAAAAGGAGTGGGGTGAGAACAATCAAAAACAAACCGCAAAGAAACTGCTGCAGCGACAAAAATGATTTTAGCTTAAAATGTTCACAAATATCAGCAGCATATTCGCCTCGAATTTCTTCTTCATAGGAAAGAAATCAATACTTATCTTGCTCCGACAGTGTGGCTGATTGTCCAAGGGACAGTCTGCTGCTTGGCAACGCTGGACAGTCCACTGGCCGGCTGTAGATCAAACGCTTTCACTCACTCCATTTTCCCCTCTTTCACTAGCAGTATCCATCATTTTCGATCCAGAACAAAAGCAAACTAAGGTCTAGCCAACGTTTTGCAAGCACTGGTATGATGGCGGAGGAAGAGGAGGAAGAAGGGCTGGACTGGAGTCAAGGTGGTGCTGGGGCCTGGCTTGCCGAGACTGCACCTCAAGCGCCAACAGCCTCTTGCTGCCAGCTCAGCAACGGCATCAAGGGTTGTTGCCTTTGATGAGAGGGAAGAGTTTGGAAGAAATTATTACCTCAAATCATGCCTTCAAGAAAAAGAAGGCATGATTTGAGGTAATATTTTTTCAAACCAAACAAGGGCACAGACAAATGGTCCAGAAGCTAGCACAATGATCGAAATTGAGGCGTGGTAATCACCGAGACAGTGCTGTTAGCGATCGGAGCTGTACTGACGGCCCTTCGCGTCTGGCAAGGCTTCTATTTCACCGTAAAGGCTGCTTTGATTGAAACTCGCAATCAATCCATTACCTCCATTAAAATAGGCTGGGCTGTACCTCTTCCTGCTGCTAGATGGAGTGACGGTGTTCCTGCTGTATCGTGGCCTAAAGCCAGTGCCTTATCATCCTTGGCGACTATTAGCCTACGTCATCTGGAAGCCCATCGAGGTTCCTAATCTTAAATGAGAGTACTACGAAGGATTTTGCCCATCAAATGCGCCTTCGACAGATCCTGTTGCTGGGGACCTGGTGGATCTACCTTCTGTGGAGCGTGCTCAAGGTTACCCAATTCTCAGTTTCCTTCCTCTAATCTAATCACGATGGACATACACAACAGACATTTTAGAAAGTCAAATACCAGTCTTGACCAAAACGCCACAAATGAGCTGACCAATTTTGCCAGGTGGAGGTGAGCAAGGTGGACGGGATTGGACGGCGCTTTGAGGACCAGTACGCCACGCGCTATCGCGAGAGCACCATCTTTGTTTACACTATGAATTATAATCAAATTTTTTTTCACCAAACGTTCACCAAAAAGTTTTTAAAAATCAAAATCCTGTAATCAAACTCCCCTCCTTCAGCTGCTCGTCTGTCTCCTGACCTATCTCATCACCTACGCCTTCTGCTGGTGGATCGTGCATCTCTGGCGCTCTTTCTACTCCAAGTTGGACGTGTTGGTGATGAATTGAGGCGCTGGCTATGCAAGACAGGCTGATGAGATTGCTTCAGCTTTTTGGCGGAGACGAAAGCCGTGGAGGAACGCTACAAACGTCGCCTATCCATCCAGCTAGAGCGACGTCAGAGCACCGACTCCGGCCACAGCTTTCCCACCTTCATATCCGCTGTTTCACAAGAGTATCCATTTACATTGAAATTAAATTGATATTAAATTAAATTGTTTGCTGAAATTGTAACATATTCCAGAAATTTGACCACTTTCGTAAGTTTCGTTAAAGAGTCAAAATAAATTTGGAGACATATTTCATCAGGCAAGGGGAGAAAGAAGGAGGAGAAGATGTGGGAGAGTTGGGTGGAGAAAATCCCTTTGCCATCCCGGCCCCACTTCGTTTTCCCATACCCCGACGCAGCCAGCTGGCACCCATTCAGCAGCCAAAAGGCTTCTACCAGGTCTCCTTTCACATTTAATCAACTTTTCTGTTGCCGTAAACACCCTGTGGACCTGTGTAGGTGCGCTTTGCGACACCAGCCAATGCACCATCTCCTCTTCCGCCCATCTCTCCACCAGCTCAACGACGCTACTAGAAGCCTGCCAGGAAGCCATCGTTTTCCCACCGATCCCTAGCTGTACCCTAGACTTCAGCGATCTGTTCTGTAGAGCAAGACCTGTTATGCCTCCAAGCATTTCATTTAGTGGATACAGTGAGCGAATCGGTTCAGAAGCCAGTGCAGCTTTCCATACAATTCGCTAAGTGAGTGCAAAATACGCGATACAAAAACAAACCCAACCTAAAATGTGCAAGCTCAGTAGTCGTAAAGCAATTGCGGGGCTGATGCTGCGCCGGAGTGAATGATGGACATTGGAATGAACTGCGGATTGCACCGGTCAGCAGATGGAGGATGGCGAAAGCGACAGAGCAGAAATGTGAGGCACAGAAGGCCCGTGGTCAGTGCAGCCACTAGGAGCAGAAAGATCAGCAATAGAGGAACACCGCCGCTTCTCCTGGGACAATCCACGCCTGCGTCGTCTGGCAGTGCATCCAGCAGTTCTAGGACCGCCATGTCCTCCTGTCGATTATCTAACAGGTCACCTTATGAGGGGTGAAATGCCCTCCAGGTTTTTGCCGCAATTTTCGATCATTAGCCCTTTTTAATGTTTTCTCTGCGTCACTATACTAACTCTATCTATGCCTAAGGATATACCTTGACCTAAGCCGAAGTGTCACTGAGATGGCTGCCTTAACCTAAGTCTTAGTATTTCAAATGAACCTTGAGTTTTTCCATTACTCTTTTGAAAGTTACGGCAAATATATGAGCCAAACGTGGCAAAGGAGAGACTCACTGGAGCTAGCTGGGGCAAGCTGTCGGCGGAGTTCCAATCGACATTCTCTTCTGTAGCGTTGAGGCATGCGGCCAGTAGTTGGGCCTGAGCTTTGAATAGAAATCCCGTGAGCACGATCAGGATGGCCAGGGAGACGAAGAAGGCTGGCAAACATTTGGACTCTTCACATAAATTGATGGCCAAGTGTTTTAGCGTTTTGGAATGCAAAATGTTATGTTTATGAGAATAAAAATTCTATTAAGTTAAATAAATAAATTTGAACCGCATTTCGTAATGAATAAAAAGAAATTAAAATTTGGTCAAATTACAATTTTTGTGCCAATTTTTTGGTCAAATTACAGAATACAAAAACTGGTCTAGAGAAAGCAGGAAGGCAGGACTGAGAACGAGGCAGATGAACAGCCAGACGAGAGCATCCCAGCGCTGGGCTCGGCTGCCCTGGCTAATAATTGCGCCGTCCAAACGTCGGCGAATCTCGAGACAGAGATGGAGCGGGCTGCGGTGGCGCCAGAAATGAGCCCCTCGCAGGCGTCTCATAGGCCCAGCTGAGTTTTGCCGAGGAATGTGAACGAACAGGAAACGGGGGAATGTAGGGCTGAAACTTTTACAACAAGGCTTCTGCTGAGAGAAGGGAGGCTTTTGCAGCACCTTGGTTCGTTCAAAACAATTGCCTTCCGGCCAAGGCTAGCACTAGATAGCGGGCCTATTGCGGGCGGAAAAAAGGGTGGTTTTGCCTGACTATGCTGGGATTAGAGAATGTTTTATCTGCCGATTGGAGCTTTTATGAGCTTCTGCACTCAAATCAATTTACTATCTTGTTTTTAAGAAGCAGTTTCTCTGTGAAGGAATATAGTTTCGTTCAAGCTGCAAGCAAGTGCTGGCGATAAATTAAATACCAGTTTCGTAATTGTAATACCTTGTAACTTTCCATGATGGAATGAACTTTTAGGTGTGATGTTGCCATGAAATTATTGGGTCATGATAAACTTACAGACCACAATGTTTTCTTCTGTCCCTGAAAATGGCCTTAGTTATTTCTCTCTCAATATCGAGCATCATGGAAGTATTCTCAACCTCTTGCTGCCGGCCATCAGCATTTGAAAAAGGCACGATCACAGCCCATTGGCGTTCAGCACTCTTTTTGAGCAAGATCACTTCTTTAGCAACAATCAACGAATTGTCAATGGTACTCCTATCACTCGGCATGTCACTATGTAGCCAGTATAGCAACCAAAAAGTACCAAATACCTGGTTGCAAAAAGCCAGGGCAATGAACGGAATTCAAAATTGCAGAAAAAGAAAATGAAGCAACGGAAAAGCTAGGGAGTGCAGAGGCTGGCGGAGTTGTGATGGGCAGATTATTTGAGCTTAAAAGAGGGCTGGGATGGGATGAGTCCAGCGATGGCACGATGCTGGTGTTCCAGGCGAAGATTGGGCATGAGGTAATTCTGGCCGGATGGGGATTGATAGAAGCGGATCGGCTGCTCCTCCGCATCCCCGCCGCGGACACAGGCCAGGCAAAGCCAGCCACCCGGCAAACAGCCTCTCTCCGCCAGCCCCACACTCAGCCTTCGCTCGCGCACCCCCACCTGCTCTTTCACCAACTCATCTGACAACTTCATGGGCTTCTGGTTCTGCCGATGAAGCTGGTGTAAGGCCAGGTATAGGAAGCTGAAGGCTAGGCACCTTCTCCAAGCGGAAGGCGAGTGAGTGAGGCGGCAAAGTCTGGCCTCCTGTACACTGCTGGACTGGAGGCTGACGAAGGCCTCGTGGGCGCTATGCCGCAGCAGGCGGCGAACGCATCTCAATCATTGCCTCCTTCAACTGCTGCCACGGAAGGCCAGCTCAGCTGAGAGCACCCGTTGATGACGAGGCTGCCTTTGGCGCGAGTGATGGCCACATAGACGGCCTTCAGCTCCTCCCCAGCCTCCTCGCCCGAGTCCAAGTTGAAGTCGTCTGCCAGCACCACGTTCTCGTACTCCACTCCTCCAAGCCTTCACTGCTTCAGGCAGGGCGGATGGGCAAGAGGCCTGGCTACCCTTGCTGGCGTGAACGGTGGTAAAGATGAACTTGACCGGCCGATCCCTCGCCTCCAGACAGGCATTCAGTCGGGCCACTTTCGTCTCCAGCTCCGGCTCGGCCGCAATCTCCAGCTTCCGCATCAGATTGAAGTCTCCTTCTCGCTTTGCCTTCGCCTACAATATTGCCAATCGTCGGTGTGGGCTCCTTTTCTTTGAGCGTAAAAGGCCTGGAGGCTGGCGAGGTCCTTGCCCTGGTACTTGGCCTTTGTCACGAGATGGTGGCGGCCGTGGATGGCGTGGTGGATCTCCATCAACTCATCCGCTTTCAGCCATCTCCAACCCCGACATCGAATTCTATCCAAAACCGTCTATTTGGTAGGTTGAGCCAACTGGGTGCCGCCGAGCAATTGGATGCGAGTGCCAGGTGGCTGATTGGCAGCAATGGCCAGTGCCTCCTGGTAGACGCTGACGTTGCGGCGGCAGATGACCACCAGCGGAGCTTCCTCCGCCCACGCCTCCTCCAAGCCCCCAGCCTATAGCCGATGCCTCTCTCATCCGCTCCCTGCCAGAAGGGATGGGGGTGTGAGCCTTGTGAAGACCGGTGAGGATCTGCCTTGACTCCATGCGGTGGCCCCAGAGCCAGGCGTTGGCGATGTAGGCGATGCGAGGCCCGAAGCGGAAGGACTTGGTGAGCGGGAAGGCGATAGAGTCGGGGGCCCGCTCCCGCACTCTGCCCATCGACCCGCGCTCCCCATGGAAGGCATAGATGCTGCCGTGGTCGTCCCCGGCGAAGACCTGTGTAGTAAGCTAAAATGATTTTGATTTTTTTACGCTAAAATAATCCCGTTAAAATGATGGATCAAGTTAACGCGGCGGTAAGTTGAGTGCTCATTTTAGTGTACGCTAAAATGATCTCAAGTTAACGTAAGGTAATATGAGCAAATATTGTGATGAAATGATTTGATTGTTTCAGTCAATTTGCAAATGTTTGTTGCTTTTATGGTATTTTTCTGTTGATTTGCGAATGTTTGTGGCTTTTATTTGGTTTATTTGCAAGAAGGCTTGAAGAAGAATGCTTGCAAGAATGCTTGCATGATTTGTTTGCTTTTTCCTCATTCATTTCGCCGATCACTGCTCCTTTTACTACACTTACAACCTTCATAAAGTCATAAAGTATTAGCCAATAGAAAGTAGTAAAGCACCCTAAAGTTCAACAATAAAAAAACTATTTTACTAAAAACTAAAAACTTTCATTTTACTGTAAAACTCATTTCACCGTGACTCATTTTACCGTGGCCTACGCTAACTTGATCAAAATGTACCATACAGTTACCGGGAGCCTGGTTAAATTGAGCTAAATGACCCATCAAGTTACCGTAAAATAGATCAACTTAGCGTAAAATCGATCAAGTTAACGTAACCTGACTCATTTTACCGTACGGTAACTTGATTAAAATCAAGATACCGTAAAATCAATCAAGTTACGGTGCAATCGATCAAATTACCGTACGGTAAAATGTGTTTTGGTACGGTAAAATTAGTTTTTGTATGGTAACTTGAGTTTTTTACGGTAAAATCATTATATTCTTAGCTTACTACACCTGTCCAGCCTCCCACTGCCGCTTTGGCAAGAACAAGAGGCAGGGGGAACCTTGTGCAAAGCTTTCTGGCGGAAGATGAAGTCCAGGGTGCCGCTGTTGGAGTCCTGCACCTCGTCCAAGCAGATGACGTCAAAGCCGCCCAGGTTGGCCGGCTTCTGGTCCCACCAGTTGCCGGAGTTGAGACGGATCAGCTCCGGGTCGGAGAGCTCAAGCAGCGCACTCAGTTGACTGTCAATCGGTCTTACAGCAGATCAATGATGTGCATGGACAATCGGCAAAACGTCTAAATATCTTTTTTTGTCGTATGTTCGCCTCCTGCAAAAGTGTTTAGCAGATGTTTAGCAGTCTTTTTGCAGATGGCCAAAAAAAGCGCATCAATGCAGCAGATGCACAGCCTTACGTCGACTTGGAGGAGATGGAAGTATTTGAGGTAGAGGTCCTTGCTGACGGGGAGGATGTCACTGGCGCCGTCTGGAGGAGGCGTTTCGCTCTGCTGGAGGACGAGGCGATAGTAGTTCTGCGCCAGGTCTCTGATCAGCGCTCGCTCGTCCTCCGGCACCAACACCTTCAGCTTTACTTCGCTCTAGGTTCCATGTCCTGAACTTCGTCATCCTTAACGCATTTGCCGACTTCCACAGTGCTGCTCACGTGCTTGAGCCCCAGCTCCTGGTCGCTAGACGCCGTCCTAGAAGCAGGGAACTGTTGCAGAAATGGAAAGCAGATTCACTGGCTAAAGGGCACCAGGCATTGAGAGCGTCGAGGAGGAGACGCGGCCAGTGCTTTCGAAGACTGGAGCCAGGATGCCCTTCTTTCCTTCCCATCTGCAGGTCATTTCCACCCATCATCAGCAGCCGTGGGAGAGAGCAGGGATAGAGATGGTAGAATCGGATTGATTGATGATTGTGGCTGATGTTTAGTTAGTTAGCCAGTGTGCCTGGTTCCGAAACTCTGCATTTTTGCGCGGCCGTAGGCCGCCTGCCGCGGAGGGCAGGGCAGTCAGAGCTCCGGAGGCCGTAGGGCATGGGCGCGGAGGCCCCGGAGCGTAGCCTAGCATGCGAAGCACGCTAGGCGAAGCGTAGGGGCCGTAGCGACCGTGCCCGGAGGCCGGAGGAGCTCTGGCGGCCTGCCCGGAGCGGCGGGCGGCCAAGGCCCGCTTATACAGTTACCCCATTTTTCGTCCGTCTGTCCGCATATATTGGGCTGGCGCGAACGGAGCGTTAGCGGAGTGTCAGCGCCCAGCCCCTCTTTTCGACCCAAGTGTACGTTTTCGGGGTTATTGCTAGATCTTAAAATTGATAAGGATTTTATGCTTCATAGAAACGTCCAATCGTTCTGATTCTTTTTGCATTGGAAAGAGCATCATTTAATTGACCAAAACTCGCGAGAAATCATCAAAAATTGGCAAAATTCGTGAGAAAATCACTCAAAACCATTTGTCCGAACTCCTCCTCCTCCTTCTCCTTCTCCTTCTCCTTCTTCTTCTTCTCCGCATCTATTCAATGGACGATAGTAGGTATTCATTTCATCCCCCACTCACCCCCCCCCCCTCCCCGGGTCCTTGGGCCTCATGTATTGATTTTTATTCATAAGTCTTCAGTTAAACATCGATGCATATGCACCAGTGGTGTAGTGGTCTAAGCGATTGAACAGCTGGTTGAAACTGGGAGGTTCGAATCCTTCTTAGGCAATCATTTTTATTTTGGAAATGTTAAGTTGAGAAAACAACTGGTACCATCGGCTGGTCAGAATTAGAGCTATTTTCTCCCAAAAATCGATTGCACTAAGTATAAATCATGAAAATTTCACAAAAATATGTTAATTTGCCAATTAGTTTTTAATTGTATTTTTGTCAAAATTAGACCTCTTTTCTCCCAAAAATCGATTGCCCTAAGTATAAATCATGAAAATTTCACAAAAATATGTTAGTTTGCCAATAAATTTAAATTGTATTTTTGATTATCGAATCTTTTCTTTTCGTTATATTTTTAAATAAGTTTGTTTTTTATTTATTATTTATTTTTTATCCAAAAATATCTTAATTTATTTTCGAATCTTTTCTTTTCGTTATATTTTTAAATAAGTTTGTTTTTTATTTATTATTTATTTTTTTATCCAAAAATATCTTAATATATTTTTGATTCATTTATGTTTGTTATATTTTTTAATGAGTTTATTTTTTTTCATATATTATAAAATAATATAAAATTGTATTTATACATTTTATGCTATATTAAAAGTGGAAGAAATAACTGGTACCATCGGCAAGCCAAATGTGGGTCTCTTTTCTCCAAATTTTGTAATTGCCTCGAGCAAAAAGTCACGGAAATACATCTACTACTAGTGGAATCTGTTGCGTCATCTGCATTTTGTTTTTGGGCGCGCATGGAAAGAGACACTGAACTGCGCGCCAAAAACAAAATGCAACTGTCCAAGCAGCAGATTCCACTAGTAGTAGATGTATTTCCGTGACTTTTTGCTCGAGGCAATTACAAAATTTGGAGAAAAGAGACCCACATTTGGCTTGCCGATGGTACCAGTTATATATATATATATATATATATGTTTGTGGTACCGCAGCCCTACTCCTCGGTTTTTCAATGAAATTGGCTGAAATTTTGCATGAAGGTCCGTCTGGGTGGTGGCTCGGGACGTTTTTATGCGCTTGGCGCAATTTTGATTTGTTCCAGATTTATGTTCAAAAAACCTCAAAAATTAGGGCCTTGAAATTCGAAAATTTTTCGAAAATGTGACTTTTACTTGTATTTATTATTAAAAGTATTATTTTTAGTTTTAAAAGCCTCAGAAACCAAAACGAGGCCTAAAAGTTCCTCTTCTGTTTGTTGTTTGTTTAATCCAATTGAGTTCTAGTTGCTGTGGTAAACTGAAACCATGCAATTGTCAGCCATGCTCAACCTCCACATGCAATGGCTCAAAAATGCATTCCGTCCTGGCACAAAATTCTTAATCATGTCGAACTGAAACGAACCATGTTAAGTGTCTAGACGGCCGCGCATCTATTGGCAACAGCCGATATTAACTTGTATTAAAATACAGAACTATAAAAAGCATGGTAATTTGATTTACTAAAATTGGGCCGATTTAGATTTTATCCCAATTCCTTGAAATCAGGATGTTGAAATTTCATTGTATTGTATTTCTTCCAAATCGGGATGTTGTATTTTTATTTCTATTCCAATTCCATAATATCTGAATATTGAATTTTATTGTATTGTTGGGAGTACACTTTCTAGTCCTGGTGTGGGACAAACCCCTACTCCTGGTAGGAGAGAAGCTTCAACCAGCTAAAAAAGAAGGCAATCAAAATTTCACTTCTGGTCTGGGGGGAGGACAATTCCAGGGGGGGCAATATCTTGGGGGGGGGTAAATTCGGGGGGAATTCTTGACATCAGCAATGGTTGTAATTATGGGATTTCCTAAAGAAATTTAATCCATTCCCAAGTAGATATAAGAGTCGAGGAAAACAACAAACCTCAAATGCCTGGATGCGGTCGGCGTTTTCCTGGCGCTTGATGAAGTAAAAGGCGCTGCCGTGGTTGAGTTCGAAGCTCTGCGAGCCGCCCAAAGGTCTGAAGCGTTCTCCAATCTTCGGCCTCTCCTTGCGTTCTTTCTGAAAGGCGCTCAGTTTTGGGTTGGAGGAGGTGTGAAGGCAGAGGACCTCGATGAAGTTCCAGGCAAAGCTGTGGGTGGTGTAGAAGACAGCGTTGTGGAAGCGAGCCTCCCGAAAGCGTCTCGATGTCTCCTCCACCGCCGCACTGTCACCGAACCTGTCAAAACGTACAAGATCATAATGATCATAAAGACCATAAAAAGACCGTAAAATACTATAAAAAAACTGTGACCATAAGACAATAGGTCATGTGTCTTCATTATTCAATGTGCAATGTTGATTTGAAGTTGAAAAGTTTCCTTATGGTCACATATGGTCACGGTTTTTGTGGTCTTTAATTGTCTTTTTATGGTCTTTTGGTCACATTTCGACAGAGACCCGCACTGACCCCTCGCCCAACCTCAGACCTCAAGCAGTGGAATTGGAAGGGGACTTATTGAAGAGTAGGGCGAGGATGCGTAGATGCGGGTGTCGTAGGATGAACTCGGCCAGCGTGTCCGTCTTTCCAGTGCCCGCGAAGCCCTCTATGCGCAGCACAATCGGTCTGTCACCAGGCTGCGGCTTGCTCAGCGGCAGATTCACTATGGCCAGCTGGAAACGGCTTCAATTGCGGGGCTCTGCAGGAAGGTTGCTTGAATAGTGGATAGCCTGCTCAGCGGTGAGAGCGTTGGCAGGGTTGAGGAGGGAGGCTGATCCGACCAGCGGAGCTGCGCTGCCCTCGAGGGCCAGTTTAAGGCCGGCGTGGAGGTTGTAGTGGAGGCGGCTGGAGATGCCGTAGCACCGGTGGCAGGCCAGCACCAGGAAGGCTAGCATCTCCGTCACCTCCGTCGCCTCTGCCTCTTCAATCACTTCTTTTTCAAGCACCTCAAAGAATGTGATTGGAGGAAACGAAATGCTCGGAGCATTGGGTCTAGGCAAGCGGTGACGAGGAGAGCGTCGGAGGCGGCGGAGAGGAGGAGCTGGGCAGCAAAGAGCGTCCAGACACTCGGCGTCTCCAGTGTCAGCTGACGAACCACGCTCTCTACCACCCTTCACCAGGAGCAGATTGGAGTAGGCCATATTTGTCTTTGGAAGAAGAAAGGGACTTCTCAGCCTCTGTGAAGAAGGGGCGGTCCCTCATGAGCGGAAGCATGGCAGCTCCTTCGGAGGCCCGGTTGTAGTAGCGGTGGACCAGCGCGAGGCATTCAGGAAACAGGCTCCAATTCGGCCCTACTTTCAAGTGTCCAACTGAAGAGAAGAGGATGTCAACCAGTGGCAAGCAGCTGCTGGTCATTCATGCGCTCCTCCAACCCCTTGAACAGCTGGATGACCTGGATTGTCGTGGTCTTGACAAGTAGAGAGAGGGAAGGTGGGGCAGGCTGAACTTTGGCCTGGGCGATGAGCGGAGGGCAGTGTTTGACGGCAGAGTTGAGCTGGAGAGCCTCCAGACCAGCAAAAGGATGCGAGCGTTTGTTTGGCCCGATCTGCCGCTTCAAGGACTTCGGAACAGCCCTGCCGCCAATCAGTTATCACAAAGTTCAAGCGGCA
Organism: Ptycholaimellus sp. GST1_10; assembly: GCA_030248095.1. Classification (NCBI taxonomy): domain Eukaryota; kingdom Metazoa; phylum Nematoda; class Chromadorea; order Chromadorida; family Chromadoridae; genus Ptycholaimellus; species Ptycholaimellus sp. GST1_10. Next base: position 27,878 of record JASANA010011853.1, on the reverse strand, counting down.
GACGGCCTCACTGATGCTGACGCAGGAGCATTGCCAGCAGTCGTTTCCAGGGCAGGAAATCAGGGCTCTAAAAAGAAGCAGCCAAAAATGGCTTTTGAGGGAGTAGGAGCTAAAGGGGAACCATGAGCAGAGTGTGGAGGCGCCGGGAGGTGAGGGCGAGGTTGAGCAGAGTCTTGAGGTTCAGTCGTGAGCATATGCAAAGAAGGATGGGCTGTAGCAGAGCGTCGTCGGGAACCAGCAGACTGCACTTCAACTGCTCCTCCACAGAGCCCCCGGCCAACATCTCGTCCAGCTCATCCTCCATCAGCTCACCGCTTCCTTCAGTCAAATCCCTTCCCTTTTCTTTCACTCCTGTGAGAGCAAAGAACGATTGGGAGGCGGGGAATCGGAAAGGATACTCTCGCCCAGGCCATCGTCCTCCGACTCTCCAAACGAAATGAGCTCATTGGTGCTGCATTCGCCTATCGTAGCAGCATGGAGGATGATGCCAGTATGTTTAATAATCTATACAAAAGCTGGGATTATCGTCCATAATGGTCTTTACCTGGTGACAGGCAACGACGTTTATTCGCCACTTTTTTCATTTTATGCCAGATAACTGGATGCAATATCTGTGACCGAGGGCGGCAAAATTGAGTGCGCAAACATTCTGCGCAAATTTTGCAGCTGTTTTGCGCGCGAATTATGCATAAGTGTGCCAGAAGAAAGCTATATTCTTGAGTATAAATTTTGGAGTCAGAAAGTGCTGAAATACGAGAGCAGGTTTGATATTAGAAGAGCGATAGATTCTAGGCTAGAGGGACGTGGGACACCAGACGATGACCATGAATCATGACGCATGAACAAATCCGAAAGTCAGAAAGATTTTACCTAATTTTTCCTGCATACTATCTCGACGATGCTGAAACAGATTATATTTCTTAGCTGAGGCTTAGGCAAGCTGCGCCGGGTCTGTGTGAAATAGATTTCGAACTGGCGGCAGTTTTCCTGATTGGCTTCTTGCAGCCTCGCGTACTTTTGCTGGTGCTGCGGCCTTTCTGCATTCGTTCAGTTCAATAAACAAGAGCCACCCTTCGCCCAAATCTGGAGCAGCCAGCCACCCGCCCAACACCAACTCCCTCCTTCATGCCTGTGGGGAGAGGAGGGACGGGGAACGGCTACGGATCAACGGGATCTCCTGCAACCGCCAGAGGGACAGCAGCGCCGCCTGGCCAGTCTTCCTCTTCTAGCCACCACTCCATCCTCACCCTCAACCTCCAGCCCAAGTGCTAAAGTGCTCTCGGTGGCTCTAGGGACCTCCCTATCCACCTTCCTTTCCGGTTCACTCGCCTTTTGGGGATTCGAGGCTTTGTGTTTGGTGTTTGAAGCTGAGCTGATTCGGGACAGCTACAACTTCTTCATGGCCCCCGTCACCTTCTCCATCACCTCCCAGCTCTAGGACGCCAAGTCCAAGCTCTACAGCCTCATCTTCGGCTCCTATGACCTCCAGTTCACCCTCTCCAAACCCTCTTTCCATCCCTCACCCTCGCCCTTGCGTTGATGCCACTCTCTTGGCGATACGCTGCCCTTTCGCAACCCTTTGAGAACCTTCTCTTGCCCGGCTGACCTCTTTCGCAATCCTTGCGTTTGAGTGACGTCATCCACCGTAGCCCCTCAATACCTACACCCACTCCTAGGCCCCACATTCTTCAAGCACAACTGTGCGCCCCCCTTCCAGACCTACCTCTCACCCACTCACCCTCGCCCCAACCAACAGCCCTCCTTAGGGCTTAGGTAGTCAGAAACAAAGCTCACCTTCTCCATGGCCTCCAAGCCCGCCTACCCGCGCACCTGCCGGGGCCGCGCTGACTACGGGGAGGATGAGGAGGACGAGTACGTGTACGGGGAGTACGACTACATCGAGGAGGGGGACAAGTTCACCTACAGCGGCGTCTGCGGCAAGTATGTCACCGAGAGAGCCTCCAAGCCCATCTACCGCTCCACCTGGCACAAGTACATCGCCAAGGAGGCCGCCAACTTCGTCATCTGCGCCAAGAACGCCACCAAGCCCGTCTCCAGCGCCTGCCTGGGCCACGAGACACTCAAGGACGCCGGCAACTTCGTCACCTGCTCCAAGAACGCCGTCAAGCCCGTCTCCAGCGCCTGCCTGGGCCACGAGACACTCAAGGATGCCGGCAACTTCGTCATCTGCGCCAAGAACGCCGTCAAGCCCGTCTCCAGCGCCTGCCTGGGCCACGAGACACTCAAGGACGCCGGCAACTTCGTCATCTGCGCCAAGAACGCCACCAAGCCCGTCTCCAGCGCCTGCCTGGGCCACGAGACACTCAAGGACGCTGGCAACTTTGTCATCAGCGCCAAGAACGCCATCAAGCCCGTCTCCAGCGCCTGCCTGGGCCGCGAGACACTCAAGGAAACCGGCAACTCTGTCACCTGCACCAAGAATGCTGCCAAGCCCGTCTTCAGCGCCTGCCTGGGCCGCGAGACCCCCCAGTTCATCAGCAGCAACCAGAGCATCATCGGCGCCTCCAAGGACAGCCTCAGTTCCGTCTCTCCTACCCTACTCTCTCCTTGCCCCTTGGGCCTCTCAAAGGGGGGAGGAAAAGGGGTGGGGGAAGAAGAAAAGAAGAAAGGGCCCCCTCCTATCAGAAAGGGAAGGGGGCGGGAAGAAGAGGCAGAAAAAGCCCAGAAAAGATCCATAGAGGACACAAAAGAGGCTTTGAGCCCACCTCACCAGAAGAAGAAAGGGCCCCCTCCTATCAGAAAGGGAAGGGGGCGGGAAGAAGAGGCCCAGAGCCCACCTCATTATCTCCTACACCTCCTCCAGTCTCACCAGCCACGCCGGGGCCGCCCTCCACGCTTTCAAGGACTCCGCCACCCTCTCAAGGCCTGTCAGCGCCGCCGGGGCGGCCCTCCGCGTCCCCTACACCGCCTCTCAGCCCTCCTTCAGCTCCATGGACAGCGGTACGCCCACCAGAACTCCAACAGTGTCCAGGCTGTCTTCTGCGTCTCTTCCACCTTCTACTGGCCCTTCTCCAGCTCCTTGGACAGCTGGTACGTCCACCAGAACTCCAGCAGCCATTTCCAGGCCACCGACCACGACGCCACCGTCTTCTCCAAGCTCACCAGCGCCCAGGCTGCCCTCCGCACCTCCTACGGCCCCCGCAAGTTCACCTACCACCTCTCACAGCTCACCAACGCTGCCTAGACCACCCTCTACATCTCCACCACTCGTTCAAGGCCTGTCAGCACCGCCAGAGCCGCTCACTGCGCCTCTCAGGACTCCATCAGCGGTCAGGTCAACCTCCGCGGCCTCTACACCTTCTTCCAGCCCTCCTCCGGCCCCATGGACAGCTCGTACGCCCACCAGAACTCCATCACCTCCTTCAATTCCACCAAGTGCGCCAGCACCGGCAGGGATGTCCTCTGCATCTCCTGCGTCCTCTCCAGGCCTACAAACGCCCCCAGAACCTCACCAAGCGCAGAAAGGTCCCTGTGATTGCACTTTTGTGCTTTCATACACCTGCTTCTAGTGGTTGTCCATTTTCGCTCTCTCCCCCTTGCCTGCCTTTGGCTGGGTTGGAAGGGAGTTGGGAGAAAAAGTGGAGGGGCAAGGGGAAGAGCTCCGCTAGCCTGGCCAGCACCGGCGGCCAGTTCCACACTCTCTACACCCCCCAGAACGACTTCCACGTCACCTGCAATCGCCTCCTCCACTCCTCCTACACCCCTTCAGCTCCTCAAGCGTCGAAAGGGTATCATTGGGGCCTAAACAGCCTCAATGAACCCGCGCCTTGCCGTGTTCAGCTTTCCCTTCTCTCTCCTCTCCTGCTGGGGGCTGGATTGAAGCAGGGGGAGGAAATGGGCGCCGGGGAGAGCTTCGCGAGCCTGGCCAGCACCGGCGGTCAGCTCCGCGCACTCTACGCCACCCAGATCAACACCGACATCACCTACAGCCACCAAATACTAGGAAAAAGGTTTCACCTTCTCTCCTTTATCTCAAGCGTCGTCAGGGTTTCATTGGGGCCTAAACAGCCTCAATGAGCCCACACTTTGCCGTGTTCAGCCTTTCCTCCCTTTTCCTCTCCTGCCTTTGGCTGGATTGAAGCAGAAGGAGCGAATGGACATCTGGGAGAGCTACGCGAGCCTGTCCAGCACCAGCGGCCAGCTCAGCAAGGACTCCACGGGCCTGGCCGACCACTTCGCCCTGCCCTACAGCCTCACCGCCATCCAGAACAACACCTTCGCCACCTCCAGCCATCCACTCACTTCCCACCCTCATCCACCTATCCCTCTATCCACCTTTGAGCTCAGCTAATTTCAGCCCAGCCTCAATTTCACCTTTTCTTGGTCAGGGGTAGGGATTCAGCAGGAATTTCAAAAAATTTTGGATTTGTTTGAAGCAGGATTGTTTTATGGCTTCAGAGGATTGTTGTCATGCCTTTTATGCGCCACCAAATACTAGGAAAAAGGTTTCATCTACTCTAGGATTCCAGCTCTTTTTATCCTTTGCCAAGCCTTCCAGCCACCAGCTAAAATGCTTTCCATGCACCGCCTTGCTCCTTCTCCTCATATCCATTCACCTTGCATTAATTTGTAAAGAGAGGAGGCAGGAGTGGGCTGGGCAGTGCACGGGGCCCAGAGCTGCGAAAGTTTTGGCAAGTAGCAGCGGCCCAGAAACTTGGCGCCCTGCCTTGGCCTGCCTTTCTCTCTCTCACCTCACCTACCAGGATTCAGCCACCCGCACCGCTCATGGCCTTTAGCAGCTCCTCAGCTATCATACATCTTTCATCTCTCCACCTTTCCAACCTAGCCCAGCACACAGACCTCTAGCATGGCTCCAAGATTTGATCTTTGTGTGTGTATGCTGATTCCCTGCTGTGACTGCTGGCCCCTTAGGTTCTCAGTTCATTCCACCCATTCAAAGCAGCCACTACTTCACCTTCCATGCGCCAGCCTCTGCCCCTCTCTCACCTCTACTCCACCCTCACTCCCATCCAAGACAACTGCTACACCTACCCTTTATTGTCACCCACCAGTCTTCTCCTCCACTGCCACCCTCCAATCACTCACTTGGCCCCACCTTCCTTCCACCGAAATGCTCAATTTGTTGGCAAGATTGTTTACCAGCCTTTTCTTACTGGCTTCAGGATTTCATGTGATTTTGCGAAGGCTCTTTTGGGATACAGGCATTGTTCTAGCTTTTAGCAGCCCGTTGGGCGCCTTTCCTCTCCTCTCACCCTTCTTTCTTAGTGAGGGATGATGTGTGAAATAGATTTCGAACTGGCGGCAGTTTTCCTGATTGGCTTCTTGCAGCCTCGCGTACTTTTGCTGGTGCTGCGGCCTTTCTGCATTCGTTCAGTTCAATAAACAAGAGCCACCCTTCGCCCAAAGGGTCTTTTCTATCTCGTTGGTTAGCTATCGATAACTTGGTCGTTTTCATTTACGTAACAAACTAGCGCATTTTGAAAAGTTATCGAAAAATTCGTCATTTCATAAAATTGACGCCTAGGTTCCGAATTTTCAAAAAATAGTCAATATGCTTTGGTCAAGTACGGATGGAAATTAAATAAAAAAGAACGAGAAAAAAGAAGCAAATGAGCAAGAATTGAGCGAGTAATGCTTCAAAAACGGATAGATCCCGATGAAAAATTTTTCTTGCTAAATTGCTCCCTCGTTACTCCCACGCATATAAAAAATTACAAATTCTCTTAAACTTACATGCAATTTCCTGTTAGCAAGGGCTATAAGATGACATTGAAGAATATCCCATTATTTTTTGCTGAATATCTGGCTAAATGCTTCGTTCTTTACTCATACGCATAAAACGCATTTACTAACTAGTTTAGACTAATTTTAGGCGGACATTTCTCCGAGAATGCCAATTCCATACACATTCCTCATTTTCCATATTTTTTCACTCAATGCTAATGCTAATGCATTGCTAATGAAATCTAAATGCCCCTTGCCGTTTAGCCTTCGTTTAGAATGCAGCAGGAAACTTTTTCCATTAGCGTTCGATTTTGAGCTAGTCGACGCACACGCAACTCACTGCATCAGACTCAATGATTGGCCAATACTATAAAATAGCTTCTAGAACCACGGCAGCCAACAATTATGCAAACAGGCTACAAGCGCAAAAATACTCCAATGCCTCCGCATTGTTGAACATTCCAGAGAAAGCCTCCACAGCGAACATATCCATCTGTTCCTTTCAACTTTCATAGACGGCTATTGTGACCTGCGCAGCATGTGCGGTTGGTTTCGAAGCTGGAAGCTGGGCCAGGGCCGCTGGTCAGCTCAGAACCAGGCCACTCCTCCACAGGCAGAGCCCCAAACCACAGCCAGCCACCCCTCCCAGCCGCCCGTCAGCCGACGCCGACTTGGCGGTTGAGCTGCTGCAGAAGATACACGGTTCTCTTCAGTCCAGCTAGGCTTTGGGGGATTGGGCTAGGCTTGCAGGGTGGGAGAAGGGCAACTGCACCTTCTCGCCCGTCTCCATCGCCACGGCTCTGGCCATGGCCTTTGCTGGAGCGGGCGGCGGGACGGAGAAGCAGATGCAAGAGATCCTTTTCAAAGGTTCCCCAGCTCTCATCTCATATACCTTGGTTCTAGGAAAGGGACCAGATTGAAATGCAGGCTTGAAGAAAGCAGAGGTGATCGAGGGCTTTGCGGAGCTGATGGAGTTGCTGTTGAGCCTGGACAAGATGCGCTGCACCCTGGACATCGCCAACGCACTCTTCACCCAAGATCAGTCCCTCACATTCGCCAAGGACTTTCTGCAAGTCTGTGCCCAGCAATTTCGCAGTCCCCTCCAGCGCGTCGATTTCCTCGGCAATAAGATAGAGGTGTGCTACCTTTTTGAGAAGGCCGTTTTTGTTTACCTACGTTTGATGATTTTTGTATCCTTAGCTTTATTAGCATGAGAAGCTTTGATGAAGCCCTCCAACTTGCCGCAAAATGCCAGCATCATCATCAACTAACTCTATTTAAGCCATAAGCCTGAACCATTCCGAAAAATTGGCTTTGCGTCAAATACCTGGCAGACTGATGAAGTTTTTATAACTCTTACTGAGACTACTTGGAGCGAACATTCGTGGATTGACAGGCAGCAGCCAAGGTCAACGCCTGGGTGGCGGAGAAAACGCGCGGAAAGTTCGACAGGATTGTTGATAGCGATGAGATTTCGGGCGACACGATGCCGATTCTGCTGAACGCCATTTATTTCAAGGTCAGCGCAGCCACTGCTCCTGTGGCAAATGCCTTTGGTAATCGTTCGATTTTAGGCCAACTGGAAGGACAAGTTTTTCAGCGACGGAACCACTGATCAGCCCTTCTACGTTGACAGCGCTCACGAAATCCAGGTTACCGCTTAGCTTGAAGTTTGGGTCCGTCTCAGCAATCATGCTGGGAAAAAGGTGAAAACGATGGAGAAAATAGGCGACCTGTGGGATTTCACAGCGAATTCCGAAGTGTATGTCCTGGGTATGCAATACCAGAACCCTCGTCTCAGCTTCTTCCTCTTTATACCCAAGGAACGCTTCGGACTGGAGGTTTAGAAACTATTCTCGCAAATCATTTATATTCTTCCTTGAAAACTGGATATCTCTAGCAATACTGCAACTGTTTAAAAATTACTATAACATCTCAGCTGAAATAAGGCTCAAAATTGCTGCTAAATTATCATCGCAAACATGAAAATTGTGATCTGCAGAGCTGGCTCAGCAAGCTGACTGGGGCCTCACTTATGCAGCTCGTCCAACGCGCCCAGCCATATCCTGATATTATGGTATATTTTAATCATATTCCTTTCAACTTTTAGCCCAAAAATGAATTTAGAATAAAATAAAAATATTTTATAAAAAACTCTACGAATTTAAAAGAATGGAAATTGCGGAATGGAGTGGATAGAAATTCCCAGGTCCGCCTGCCGAAATTCAGCCTGCGCAGCGAACTGGAGCTGCGCGACATTCTGGAGGAGCTGGGCCTCGGTGAGCTCTTCCAGGCGGACCAAGCGGACTTCAGCCGCATGCTCAGTCCGGCCCGAGGTCTCACTAGAAGATTGGGTGGGAGCAAGGGGGGTGAAAATTTAAAATATGGGTTTATGGCAACTTTTTTTTCATTTTTGCTCCTTTTGTGACTTTGTTGACACACTGCCACACACACACAAACACACACTTCGGGGGTGAATTCACCCCCTACAATCGTTTCGGGGGGTGAAACCTCACCCTTTTCACCCCCCTTGGAATTCACCCCTCGAAATCCGACCTTGGGTTGGAGTCTCTGGACGACCTCAGGTGACGGAGGATGGAACAGTGGCGGCGGCAGTGACGGAGATGGAGATATTGTTCGGAGGCCTTGAAACAGAGATCGAGTATCATGCGCTGGTGTCTGCCGACCATCCCTTCCTCGCCGCCGTCCTCCTGGACAAGCAGCACTACCTCTTCCTTACCGTTCTTGCCAATCCTGCCAGTTGACACTATTCCGCCCTTTTTTCGTCACATCTTCATTTATTATCGTTTGCTCAATTGTGTAGGAGTCAGCTTTCTGGGGAGTTTAGGCTTATTGTGATTTGATGTGATTTTATTGGCAAGTAAATATTGTTTGTCGCTTAGTTCAATTGGATTCAGTACCATCAGCTTCCACTTGACAGCAAGACGAATATGTTCTCACCGGAGGGTCTTGCTTTGAACCTTTTTCAAGGCAAAGAGGAGATGGGAAGAAAGTGAGTGGTGCAGGGCCAGGTGGAGTATGCAATGAAGCGATCGGCCATGCGGTGGCAATCGGCGACCAAGCCCCTCTGCCAGTGCCTCAGAGGAGCCGGGACTCCAGCGCCAACCGCCAGAGCCTGACCGCCAACGACGACCTGACTCCAACCAAAGCCATTTCCGTTCCCTTCTCCGAGGCCAGCCACTCCTCCAGCCCCAACCTCCTCGCAGACTCTGCCCTCTCCTCCACCGCCTTCGACACCGCAGCTCTGCTACTCGGCCTCTCCCTCATCGCCGCCAAGCGCCTCAAAGCCTCAAAGTTTCAGAAGAAAGGGAGGAGGGGTAGGCGGCCAACTCTCCTGCTGGGCCATCTCCCACGCCAGAGCCCCAACTACGCACGCCCCCCGGCCCCCCCATTTCCTACGACCGGCTGGCTGACTTTTCCAGCCGCCTCTTCAACCGGCCAATGCTGAAGCGGCTAATAATCAACGGCACGCCCAACAACGCAGCCACGGCGCGTGGAGCAGGCAACTGGGCCCCGCATCAAGGCGAGGAGGTGGCCGCCCTGCTCTTCGCCTACGGCTCCTCCGCTGCCTCTCCCCAACGCGTTGAGCGGCTGCCCGGAGTCCGGCCGGCCACGCCCGCTGAGAGCGCTGGCATCATGTACGCAGTTCAGACCGAGCAAAACTGCTGCCTCAGTTTTGGACTGCTTCACTCCGACTGGGCCTCTACCGACCGCAAGTCCTCGCTCGCTGACCAGACCAGCGTCTCTGCCACCTTGAAGCAGGCCGTCCGCACCCAGGGTCACCAGGGCGACAGCCTAGGCCTGGGCGAGATCGTCCAGGCACACTGGCCGCTCCGGCTGCTTCTTGACGCGAGGGAAGAGCGAAGCGTCGGCCGCAGCCATCCGCACGCCGGGCGCCGTCCGTGCCCAGCGCTCCCGCTCGGCGCCCAGCCCCAGCGCCGATCCTCCGCCGGTCGTCATCCACTGCGCCGCCATCGTGCCCTCCTGCCGCAGCGCCGCCTCCATTCTGGCCCTGGACGGAGGGAGCCGCCCGCCCTCTCCCGTCTGGCTCGGTCCAGACCAGCAGCAGCTCCCGTGGTGGCGGTGCGCCATCCGCGCCCTCCTGCCCCACCTGGAATGCGTCGACCGGCTGCGTTTCCTCGTCGCCGTCGTCACGTCCACAAGCGCCCTGCCACCCGCCCTCCCGCCGGCCGCAAGACCTCCGACGCAAAGCAACGACGAGCCAACAACGGCGCTCACCGACGTGGAGTTTGGTGAAAAGAATAGCTTTGACAGCTACACGTGGGCCGCTTCTTCGCTTCTTGCCGCTCCAACCCTTCCAAGGTCTGCTTCCCGCAGCCCCGTGCTTGCTGCACAGCGCAGAATGGATATTCAGGAAGCAATGGATCTCACTGCCTACGATGCCAGCCTAGTCCGCTTCATCCTGAAGCCTGGTTTTGCCGAGCGTGTTCCTGAAGAACTCACGCACCTCTCATGGAAGCGATTGGTTTTCTTTGCCAGGCCTTTGATCCCGCTGATTTGACAGCCTGCTAAAGGTGCCAGCTGCTCAGTTGGTGCGAAAGCTGGAGCCGAGCTACAGCTCAGATCTTCTACTGGCCATTCACAGAGTTCCGCTGACCGCTTTTGGATCATACAAAGCAATTCAATCGGGTTTGCCAGATGCTGGTTGCCAAGTTCAGCGCTTGGGTGGAGGATGGACGTCAGCTGGAGACTTGGCGTTTCGCCAAAAACTTCCACATGCTCGTCCTGACTAACCTGGCCTACACTGCGTTTTCGGCTAGGCCATTCAGGCTGCGTAGCTTCTGTCCTCTGTCCTTGCCATGGGAGGAGCTGCAAAGCTTGAGCGATGCAGGCTGGGAGGATGGTGTGAAGCAGGGAGAGGCGGAGGAGTTCGTGGAGGCTGCCTTCGAGCGCCTTGGAGTCTGCGACATCACCTACAGCTCTTTGCGACAGCTGTCCCATTCCTCGTCCAGCATTTCTTCTCAGGATCTCGTTGTTGAAGAAGTTGACAATTTGTATGACCTAGTCGATTCGTTTTCATGCATGCTCTGACGAGGATGTGAGAAGCCAAAGAAACAAACAAGGTTTGAAGCGAAATAGTGGAATATAATTTACAAGACTAAAATGCAACAGCAGAAGAAGCTTATGAATGTTCAATCCTCAAAAAGGTCTTTAGAAGATTTAGCACAATGGTTATTATTTAATTTTAATTTAAGAAACCAGTTTGAGCAAAAATTTTAACTGATCCATTTCATTTCATAGATATTCGTCTATCTATTAACTTCAAACAATTCATAAGCAGGCGGCAATTTAAGGCAGACACCATTCCTCAGTAAATCAATCGTTTTTTCAGTAAATTAGTCGGTTTGAAAAAGCACTCCCACAAAATGACCATCAATTGCTCACAAGTCTTGTTCTTCTCCCATTTCCCACTTTGCCTAGTTCAACTTCACCGGAAAATCACAAATCCAAATTGAACACTGAAACTAGCTGAAATCTCTGCGTAAAAATGCAATCAGTTTGTCGAATCGGCCACCACAGGCTCCAGGCTGCAGATGGCAGACTTCGCGCAGCGACCCACACTGCTCCTTCAGCTCCTCAAACACAGCCGGCCACTGAAAGAGGCTCAGGTGATGGGAAATGAACCGATCGATCTGCGGACGTGAGGCCGGGCAGGGCGTCGAGCATGGTGCTGAGGGTGACGGAGCTTTTGGAGCTGGGCGCAGCCTCCTCATCGGCCAGCTTCCCAGTAGCTTCTTCCGGCTCTGGTTCTGCCTTCTCCCACTTCAGCTCCTGCCAATCACACTCCACTTTTAATTTAATATCAACTCATGCTCAAAGATTTCCTGAGCGAAAGGCAACCGACCTCCCAAATTCCATAGGCCCAAACTAGCTTCTTCACTTATGCACACCTCTCTGATCTAGCTGTCAGCTGTTGCAATCAAAATGAGCCAACAAAAACCCTCCAGGTATTTGCCGCAGAATCCTCTTTTTCAAAGTTCTCTCAGCGTCTTCACTGCCCTAACTCTATCTAAGCCTTAACCTAGGCCTACGCCTCACAATGCGTATATACTATCAAATCAAAAGCATAAGCTTTTGAAAAAGAAGGTGGTCTGCGGCAAATACCTGACACGCCATAAATCGATCCAAAAGCATCAGCCCTAGCCCCTCAAAGCCCCAACCTCGAACAGCTCCACAGAGGCAGCAGCGGAGTGGCTCCAAACCACTCTCAGTCCAGGCACGCTCCTTGTAAGCAGAGCCAGCTTGCCCCGCAGCTCCCGGGCAGCTGGCCCACGTTCCCCGCTGAAGGCGCCCTGTCTGGCCCAACGGCGGCCACCCTTCCGACGCTCCTCGGCGCCCTCGACGAGGAGGAGGGCGTTGGGGTAGTGGCGGAGCATCTGCTGGGCCTGGCTGTACAGGCGCCCGCTCAGCAGGCTGCCGGAGAGGTCGCTGTAGCTCTTCCGCTCCACCACCAGCGAGGGCGTGAGCACGTAGTCGCCTACCTGCAAGCAGGGGGAGCTATTTGGCGGGTCATTTGAAGGGGGGAGTTTTGGTCGTATTTCTTGACCAGCCACTTCGATCTGTCACCCTTTAACGCTCAATGATAGGGGATTGATTTGTTGAAAAGAAGTAAACGAAAAACAAACTGCGAAATGAAAAAAGATGAAAAATTTAAATTTGCATCTTTGAATTTCCATATTATTGGAAACTTTTTTTCGGAAAAAATTCTGCGACGCGAACCTCCAGGGTGACCGGAACCACGTCAATGCCGCGTCTGTAGAGTGCCAGTGGGAGTTCGGACCTAAACTCCCGCATGTCCACGATCACCCGCGAGCGCTGCACCTCCTGTGCCACCTTCTTTCTACTTCAGAACCACCCACAGGGTCCAAATATCAGTAAAAACCTCCGTCTGCTGAGCAGGCACGCCCTGGCAAGCTCTCTGAGCTGCCGTTGCAGGAAGGGCGGGCGGGTCTCTGGCAGTGTCGTAGAGTCTGGGCACCAGCAGCGTTGCCTTCTCCGCCATTAGGAACTCGAAAGCATGTCGCTCTCTGGCCATCTCTTGCAGGTGGAAGGCTTCCTCCCCGCTCTGTCTGAAATGCCACTTGGTCCTTGGGGGCGATTGCAATATTACTGATCCCAGGGGACCGGATAGGGAACGGAATGTCTTAGCAATCCCTGTCCTGTCCCCTGGGATTAGTAAGATCGCAATCGCCCCAATGATTTTTGCTGAGAAAGAGGGCCTCACGTGTACTGCAGGACGTAGAGGCGGAGGAAGTGGCGGGGGCGGCGGGCCTTGTAGAGCTCGATGATGCGGAGACAGAGCAGGTCGCAGTGGAGGAGAACGATGTAGCTAGGCTCCACGGCGGACAGCAGTCGCATCAGTCGATACCTTGGATTGGCATCTGATTATTTTGGCCGTCGATTGATTTTTTTAAATGTTTTTCAACTTTATGTTCAACACATAGTTCCAAGAACGGTAATGTATTTTAATTTAAAAACAAGTCAAACAATGCATAATAAAATTAGATAATTATGGATTGTTTGACTTGTTCAATTTCGGGGTTTGAAGATGGCTGGGTGACCGTTGATTCTCGATGTAGTCCAGAATGACGAGGTCATCGGTGTTGGGCGATTCACTGCTGGCCTCTCGCGAAGCTTCTTCGTCCACTGAGGCAGCTTCTTCCTGCTCGAAGTAGGCGGACTTCTTGGGGCTGCGCAATTTCACGCTGCATTTGATGGCAGATTAAAACTTTCGTAGGCCAATATATTGATCAACTGGAACCTTCCATCCAGTGTAAGTCCTTCGGGGCCGATGAAATCCTGCATGGTGGTCGCCTGTTTCTTGGCCGGCCGCTTCTTCACCTTCTTCCGCTTGGACTCTTTCAGACGCTCCCGCTGCTCCAACTTCAAGTCCAAACTATCATCAAATTTCCTCCCCCACCTATTCATTTCAAAAAGCACCTTGATTCTGTCAATGGAGGCCTGCCGATCGCTCTCCGTCGCATTCTCCATGTCCCCCGCCCTCTGCCAGCTCAGAAACACCTCCAATCGCATCCTCCATACTCAGGTGGCGCGGATTTATTCTCACGGGAATTACAGCTTCCATTTTGCAGTATTTCTGTTCCAATACGGCTCCAACCCGCACCATGGTTTGAGCCCTATTTGACCAAAAATACTGCAAAATAGAAGCTGTGTAACTCCCGTGAGAATGAATCCCTGCCACCTCGGTACATCCTCCAAGGCTTCCCAGCTCCAGGAACTGAAAGAGAACCTGATCAGGATCCGGCCTGATGCGGAAAGATCAGCAGCCGTCTTCAGCACAGCAGCTGGGCCTTGACGCAGTAGATCGGCCGTCTGAACTGCTGCCTCTCTGCTTTCGGTCAGGATCACGGTGCTCCCTTTTGAGGCATTATTTAAGCCCCCAAGCTTCGGATGATTGAATGGAACCGGAAAGGGGCAGATCTTTGGCCTCTTGCTCCTCCAGAGCCTGCTGCTGAGAACGCAGCTCCAGCTGGCATTGGCGGATCTCCTCCATGACAGCTTTCAAGGCTGCCCATTTCGGCGGCTCTTCAAAGGCCAGGTCACCTTCAAATGATCCTTTGCTTCTCTAGCCTTTTTTCAGCTGGCAATCCGAATCCATCATTCTGACCCCTCACTGCAAGTTCTGTGATTATTTGAAGCGAGATTGGATGCGATTTTTGACAGGCATTTATTATCACAGCCTTCGCACCCAGTTTGCCGGAGTGCAAATCAATCAATCGTAACTTCTGACCGGGCTCTTTGACGGGGAGGTTGACGCGCTCCGAGGCCTTGGCGAACATGCTGGCGGCCGCAGAGGTGAACAGCCAGCCGGAGTTGCTGGCGAACTCCTGCAAATATCATGCCCTTAAAAAATTCCTTCCCCTCTTTGAAGACCAGCGGGAAGATGCCTTCTGATTGTTCCGGAGAAGCTCCAGTGAATTGTAGAATGTGACTGGATCCAAAGCCTCCATCTGACGCAGGAGCAGGCGCAGGAACTTCACATCCGCCAGAATTCGCCGCGTCTTCTCGCCCAGTGAAGCAGCATCCAATTCACCCAAGCGCCGCTCTATCAGCGAATCACGCAGAGACAGTGTGAGACAGCCGCCTCAAAAGTCACTGCTCAATTGTCCGATTAATGGGGTGGGTGAATTCAAAGAGGTAATAAATGTAAAGTATAAATAAAAACAAGGTGTTCTCGGCTGTTGCCAAGATGCGCGGCCTCACCTCAAGACAACAACTAGATGAAAATTCATGGCAAAATTCAACCGATCTCAATGAAAAACCATGAATTATACATGTTCAAATTTTTGAAACATCAAGATTTTCTGTTTTTGACTATTAATCGAGTAATACTAAAAATTTCAAATATTTCTCTCGCCAGCTTCAAGATATTACTATCCCGGACGTACATACCAAAAATCACAGGTATATCCCTGTGCCCGGGAGGTCCCCCCCGGGGCTGCCATTTTTGGCATCCCCCGGGGCAGCCATTTTTGGCATCCCCCGGGGCAGCCAAATTTGGCATCCCCCGGGGCAGCCAATTTTGGCAGCCCCCGGGGAGGCAGTTTTTGGCATCCCCCGGGGATAGGATGTAGCTTATTAGGAAGGCAGTTCTTAGCCTTCTTTAAGGCATTGCTTTGCTGTGCATTGCCATGCATGCTTAAGCCAATCATCATTGTCGCTTGGTATAGAGGCAAACAAAAAGAATAATGCTTTTGAGAAATTTCGTCGGAGTCATGTAGGAGAGGGATGGGGCAAGCTTGACCAGGCGGCTGTTGTTCGCCTCTGCCCACTCGCTGGAGATTGAGCTGTACTTGGGGTACATCTCCAGGTCGTAGCCAGAGTTGCAGGCTGTGTGATTTTTGCGGTGGAAGCGATCACATACCACTGCCGACCTCCGCACAAAGTTTGGCTCCCTAAACTGTTTTCTTGGATCTGATGGACATTTAAAGTATGGGACAAAACCGATTGAGGAAGAATCGATGAAGAGCACAGGCGTTGTCGTAGATGATGAGCTCTGGTGCCTTGCGAAATCGGGAGAAGATGGTGTTGAAAATGTGTGCAACTGATTCCGGCATGGATAGAAGCTCAATGCCATAGATGCCAAAAATCAGCTAATTTCATTGAAAAACCAAAGACTTATGCATGTTCAAATTTTCGAAACATCAAGATTTTGGGTTTTTGACAATAAATCGATAAATAACAAATATTCCGAAAATTCCTTTGGCCAGCTTCAAGATATTACTTTGCCGGAAGTACCTGCAAAAATTCAGCAAATTTCATTGAAAAACCAGTGATTTATGATTTTTCGTATTTTGAAACATCAAAAAATTGAGTTTTGGGCGAAATTCAAAAAATTACGCCAAGCGCCAAAAATGGTCCCGAGGCACCGCCTAGGCGGTCCTTCATGCAAAAAATCAGCCAATTTCGTTGAAAAACCGCGGAGTACGGGCATGGCACACACACATAAATATATATATATATGCGGACAGACGGACGCAAAAATGGGGTAACTGCTTAAGCTGGCCTTGGCCGCCCGCCGCTTCGGGCAGGGCGCCAGAGCTCCTCCGGCCTCCGGGCACGGGTGCTACGGCCCCTACGCTTCGCCTAGCATGCTTCGCATGCTAGGCTACGCTCCGGGGCCTCCGCACCCATGCCCTCCGGCCTACGGAGCTCTGACTGCCCTGCCCTCCGCGGCAGGCGGCCTGCGGCCGCGCAAAAATAAATAAATAAAAAGAATATATAATAATTAATTATAATTTTCACCGGCAGCCTCCTCCTCCTCGGAGGCTTCGACGACGCCGGGTTTGCAGAGGCGCAGTTCGCGAAGGCAGGTGGCTATTAGCTCTACCAGGCTGGCCTGAATCTTGCGCATGGCCGGGGACAGCTCTATGGAGATCTCAAATTGGAGCTCTTGCTTTAGATGGGGGGCTGTGGATGGGGTGGGGAACCTCGACGGTGTCTGGGGCTGCAGATGCCAGCTGCTGCTTCACGTCCAGGTGGTTCCTGGGCACCAGGACAACTTCAAAGGCTGATTATGGGAAAACTAGTTTTTGGGATGGAGGGGAAAGAAGGATATCTTTCGCAGGTAGAGCGCTTTGACGAGTCTCTGGAGCTGGCCCAGGTTCCCGTCGCCGATGAGTTTGGGCGCGTCCGTGAAGGCCTTCACAAAGCCGTCCGCTTTCCGCTCTCGATATATCCTGTTGGTTTCAGTTAACTAAAATGGCTCTTGGGAGTATTTCAAAATAATTATTTGATTTTAAAAATATTTTCAAAAGACCGTGTCAGTTAATGTGACGTTATAAGCATAATAATTAAAATTGGTAAATAACATTAAAAAAACAATGATCATAATATTTAATCCGGTTTTCTTTGAGCTGCCCAAATAATTGTTCCAAATGCTCCAGTATAACCCTCCTGAAAGAGTTCTAAAATAGCAACCTAAGGATGAAGCTCTCCTGAGCACTGGTAAGAAGTCGATGTGCTCTGTAGACGAGTATGCCGGAGACCAGATGTAAAGGCAGCTTCTCCGTGATGATGTCCATGATAAGGATCCGACTGGTCACAAACTGCACACCGCCGGAGAGGTAGAGACGCTCCCGATCTGGCACCGAAATCTCCCCAGTGATCAGCTTCGGTGGGCTCTGCATTTGAGGCCGAAAGCTTGGTTCAAGAATGATGGTTGGGCTTTGGATCAGAAAGGAACCTCCACTTCAGGATCTCCCGATAGACCGGCCATGAAGAAGAGCTCGTCATGCTGGTTGGTGTTGACCACCAGGACTAGGGCTTTTGGGGTGCTGTACAGTTTTAGGTGGGAAAGAAAAACCTGAAAAAAATATTTTTTTCTAAAAAAGGGAGAATATCGCCGAGGAAACATGGTCAAGGCTCAAGCCGCGGGCGAAGATGAATAGAGCGTCCTCCGTATGGTTGTCCAAGAAAAGCTGGTTTTCGTAAGGTAAATTAGTGGCCAGCATATTTGCATCCCAAAACTTGTCAATTGCTCTATGCTTGATGGAATTCGCTGTTTGCAATGAAACTGCGCAGTTTTGATTGCGCAGTTTCAAGCAATATTAAGAAACCTGTAGCTGAAACATTGTTCTGCAGGCGATTGCGGGTAGTTACCATCTTTTCTCGCCATAAATTCCGCGATTATTAACCCCAATTCTCCTAATTTTTATTTACACAACAAGTTTAGGTTCATCTAACAGCGGGAGACCGAAAAGTGCACAATTGCTTAGCATTCCATTCCACTGCAAACACAATGCCGATGGCCAGGACCTGACGCAATCTTTGCAGACGCATAAGTGAAAAAAGAGGCGCTTAAAATGAGATACACGGGACGAAAGCCACAGTTCACGGAGCTTGCTAACACCTATTCCCTCCGCTCCTTCCCAGCGAAGCCGAACCGACTCGTTCGCTTTTCTCCTTCTCCTTCTCCTCCTGCTGCAATTTATGCCCCAGATTTTGTAGGGCGTAGATGAGATGAGCTCCTCTTCCAAAAAGAAGAGGATGGATATGCTGCGACCCCAACAGCACCGTCACAGCAAGCCCTACCAGAACCAATCCGTTTGCTCCCTTTATTTCTCCTTGCTTCAAAGTAGCTTAGTTGGGCAGCCGAGTAAAGTAGTTCGCGTTGCCGAGAGAAACTGAACTGACTGAACTGGTTTGACCACGCAGAAGTTCGAAGAGCAAACACCCAGCCCCAATCCTCGCCAAGCCCGCAAACGACCGCACTCCAGCTCGCCTCTGCTTCCCTCGCCATCTTCTACTCCGTCCAGCGTTAGCGCATGCTTTGGCAGGCATGCTTTTTTTCAAATTTGAACTTTGGATGAGATTGCAGGGCAAAGGAGGGCGCCAGAAGCGGACAAGTCTTTCCAGAGGCCGAGATGAAAACTCTTCCCAGGTGACACGTCCACTCCAATCAAATCTTTGCACTAATCTCTCCAATTTTCAGGTCGCCAGCCATCGTTGGAACAAGTCTCCTCGCCAACCCTCTACCAGAAGCCAGAGTGCGGAGCAGTGATGGGTAAACGTAAACAGGACGAACGGAAAACGTATACGTAAACGTATCCTCATTTTGCATCACGAAACGGAAAAAAGCAACGCATGGAAAAAAAACGTATCATTTTAAAAATGGTAAAAAACGCAAAGTAAATATATGCAAAACTTGAATTTTTGCATTTACCCATGATACGTTTAGCCACAGTTCTACACACAGGTGAGAAGAGAAGAGAAGGTGCCGTTTTCTGGTCCCAGCTGACAAGGTCACTCCCATGGCTGACACCTTTTGTGTGATTATGGCTTTCCTCACCCTTCTGCCTCTGAATCCTCACTTCCTCACCCTCTACAACGAAATGGGCCTGGAGCCGGAGGACGATGAGGATGAAATCGTCGAGCTGGCAGAGCAACTCTACGCCAACATCGCACAGGAGGAGCCGCCTACCGCAGCTTCCGAGATGGCAGCTGAAGCAGCTGAGGAAGAGTGGGCCTTGGTGCGCTGGTGGTGCTTCCTGCACCGCATCAATCTCATCCTACGCAACTCCATCGCCCAGATGGCAACCATCGACAAGATGCTCCGCGGCGCTGCTCGATTAGTGGCCCTGTTCCGCGGAAAGACAGGTACCTTTTCTAGTCTAGTGGAACATGTAAATTCAAATGTAAATGCAAACATAAATTGAAGGAGGCGAATAATGCCAGGAATCCGCCATGAACCGCGCCAAGGCCCTCCTCCAACTCTATGACTCCACCAACTTCTCTCCTGCAGAGACTGACAAGGGTTTCTCTGCTTTTTCTTATTTGACATGGTTTTTCTTGCCATCAGTGATCGCACTTACAGCAAATAGCACCATTCCTATAGGGACTGTGAAACCTCACAAACTCAGGTAGAGGAGAATGCAGGCTCCAGCCCTCTGAAGTGGTGGACTGGGCAGCAGGAGATGCGGATGACCGCAGAGCGAGTGTCCATCACAGCAAAGGGCAACATCCTACGAAACCTCGCTATCTCTATCCTGTCTTTGCCAAGTTCCTCTTCCGATGCTGAGCGTATCTTTTCCCTGATGGGTCTCATGTTGAATGGCCGGAGGAATCGCCTCTCCGAACATTCTGTCCAGGCTGAATTAGTTCTTCAGGCCAATATTCATCTTGCTCGAGAGCTGTAGGCCTGTAGCTAGCATTGTCCTTCTTTTGACATTGTTGTTTGGTCTCAAACTGTCATGTTCTCTGCTTCAAGTCTCCCAGAAAAGCTCCAGTTTCGAAAAAAGGAAAAACGTATCATGGGTAAATGCAACTTGTAAACGTAAACATATGGAACTAGAAAATCTCACTAAACGCATGGAAAACTACATGCACGCAAATGGTAGTAAAAAATGGGCAAACTCAACGTAAATGGATGTAAACGGAAAATCGCGTTTTATTTTGCGTTTACCCATCACTGGTGCGGAGGTCTTCACTATTTTCGAAATCATTTCCTCAAAACGCCCCAGGCAAGCACACTTTGTTTCAGGCGCCTCGCAAGCATGACAAACGCTTTCTGCTCCGCCTAGCCTGTCTGGCCGGGAGCAAAGACGGAGAACCAGAGCTCTATCTGGCTCTGCAGGAGTCCTCCTCTGCCCAGACTCAGCCTCGGCTCCTCTGCCTTCCCATTAGCCCTCAGGAACAGGTTTGACAGCACCAGCGGCAAACTGCGCCTCCTTGTCTAGCCTTTTTTCCCTACGCAGACTCCCAAGGATCGGCCGGAGCCTTTTTCGACGAGGTGATGGCCGGCGGGCTGGAGGAGGTCTCTGCCCTGCTCCCTAGCTCCGTTGCCGAGCTCATCGTCCACTTCACTTTCCCCGTCCTCAGTTTCTGCCCTCTACTCCGCCAGCCGGTCAAAAGGAGCAACTAAGCTTACATGCAGCCAGGAGTAGCATCAGTGCCTTGTACGGCCAGCTGTGTCGACTCAGCATCGCCTTGACCAGTGCACCGGCAGAGGCCTCAGTGGATCAGGCCCTGCCCAACACCAGCCTCGCTCTGGCTCGCTTTCTGCAGCGTTACGACAGTCCCCGGCTCTGCTGGCGCATCTGCACTCGGTCCATTTTGCACTCTTGCTCCAATCATCTGGCATTCGTTCTTTTTCGTTTCAGCACTTCTCTGCAGTCCGTCTTCCCTCAGCTGGCGACCGGCTCAGGCCCCGTGTCCCAGGTGATGCGTCAACGACAATCTATGCGCTAATCTCCTCTACATATCAGGTTGCCAGCCATCCCACCGGCAAGTCCCCTCGCCAACCTTCCACCATACCTCAGACCGCCAAGGTGCTGTTCACCTTCATTCCAGCCTCAATCATCCATCTGTGTCCAGTTCCAGGAAAAGGGTTCCAAAAAGGATAAAAAGAAGGCGAAATTTGTGGGGCCCAGTTTCCTGCTCCGCCTCGGCTGTCTGCCCGGCAGTGGGGAGGAGCGGCGACGCCTCTGTCTGGTGCTGCAAGAGATCGGCGACGAGCACACGCAGCCCCGTCTCCTCAACCTCCCAGTCGGCCCCCCGCCACAGGAGCAGGTGAAGTTTTGCCTTAGGCTCCTGCTTCGCCAATCGAACCAGTTCTATTGCCAGTCCATGGATTGGTGGGGCGCCTATTTCGACCTGGTACTGGCCACGGGTCTGGAGGAGGTCTCTGCTCTGCTGCCGCAGTCCGTCGCCAAGATCGTCATCAATTTCTACTTCCCAGGCATCCGTACGCCTTCACTCTCTCCAGGCCAACAAAATGTTCTAAACAAGCCACTCAGCTTTCAGCCTGCAACGCCAGCTGGACCTTGACCTCCCAGCTGAAGCGAATCACCCACAAGCTGACCCGGCGCCCGCCTCAACTCGAGCGCTGCCAGACCCTGCCCAACCTCGCTGACGCCCTGCATCGCCTGCTGCAGCGCCACGACTCGCCCAGATGCCATTGGCTTTTGGCCACTCTGTATCCTACTTCGCATCGCCTTGAGCTGTGGTAATCAAGGCTGGCATGTTTGAGGCCGGATCGGGAGGTCCTAGAGGCCACCTTTCCTATGCTGGCCGCTGCTCCAAGCTCCGCTCCTCTGCCAGGGGCTCTGCTCCCCACGCCTCCTCCAGCCAAGGTACTGCTTTCATTCATTTGCCTTCTAGCTTTGTTTTACTCTTAGGCTTAGTCTTAGTCATTGGCTCAATCTTAGGCTCTGCAGATCTAGTAAATGTACCAATATTAAAAGACTGCCTCTGCCCTCAGCAGCATCAACATTTCAGAAAGCCCGACTGACTCAGCCTCCACGAGAGCAGGAGGAGACGCCCACACAGCAGCCTAAGGCCCTTGCCCAGCCTGTCCAGCTACAGCAGAGTCCAACTGCTGTCGCCCATCAACTGGCCTTGGCCAGAGCTCACAAGTAGCCTATTTTCTCACATCTATGCTTCAGTACACTTTCTGTTGTCTCCCAGCAGGAAATGTTGCTCCTTGAGGGAATCGGCGCTCAACGCCCTGCCAGCCTGTCCGTCGATGTACCTGGGCTGTGTGCTGGGAGTGAAGGGCGGCCGTTTCGCCTTCAGCCTCTCCATCGGCCCCCAGCACCCTCTCAACATGGCCGAAACCGTTTACCAACCTTCCACTGCCCACTTCCCTCAAACACTCCTTCTCTACTACTTCTAGGCTGCCAATCCCTCGGGCGCCGAGGGCAAGTCCATCGTCAGCAGTCGTCGCTACATCGCCGCTGCCCTAGTTCAGGTTAGCCTACACTATTCATCTTTGTCTTTCTTTCATTAATCGTCAAAACGGGGAAATATAATCGAGAGTAGGAAAATAACAAAATTTGAATGTTTGCGAGACTTTGAAGTAGGGCAGGCAATACAAATGATTCTCTGGTGCTATTTCGCAATACTCCTCAACTCCGCAGCCCCATTCATTCCCTAACTATTGCTTGAGGTGCTGGAGTACCTGCACTCTCTAGGCCTGAAGCGAGGGCAGGTGAAAATCTGCACCACGGACGCTCCCTTCGTCAAGGTCTCCGCTTTTCCTTCACCCCTCCCTTCTCCCCTATTCTAACCTGAGCACTGCAGGCCTACGCTGGCTACGTGCCGGGCAGCAAGGCGTCCAAGATGTGGCCGCTCCTGGAGCGTCTGAAAGGGCTGTCGGGGCGCTTCGGCATGCAGCTGATGCCAAGGGTGGCGGAAGGGGAGGAGGACAGCCAAGGCCTCGCCGACGCTCTGGCTCTGGCCCGACGGGCAGTGCGTCAGGGCTCTGTTCGTCTGCTCAGGTTGCTTCGAATTTCCACCGTCCAGTGGGTCACTATGGAGCTTTAACCTAAGCCTTTTGGAAAAGATGTGGATTAACGGCAAATACCTGGCACATTTGAGGCATTGGTTTTGTTAGAATATATTTAGGATGCAGGGATCTGGCAGTGGTGAAGGTGGAGAAAGTGGAGGTGAAGCAGGAGCCGCTGTAGCTGCGCGCTTAGCTGGATGGGGCAAGTCGGAGCAAACTTCTGTGATAGATGGCTGCTTTTTGTCGCGGTTTGCAGGTCTCTTGTTTATCTGGTGGTTTTTTGTTGCTTTTCTATTCTGTCGAGCACTGTTTTGGTTGGAAATAAGAATTCAAGGCCACATACACAAAAAGTGATGTAAAAACAGGGCCTAAATGAACGAATTTCGACATAATGTAAACAATTTATAGAGAGACCTCGTTGACAACTGATTCATGTTGAAAGTGCTCACGTGTGCAGCTGTTTGCCCTTCTTTAAGAGCCGGGGCAACTACCTTTAACTATTTCGAATTTTCGACATTTTTCGATTTTACAGTATTCAATATTTGTTTTCAATATCTTTTTTGGTTTTTAAAAATAAAAAAATTGCGCTTGCGCGAAAATTCGTTTTTTTATTTCAATGCTCGGAGTGCTCAGGGCTGTGCATTTCGATACTTCATTGACAAGGGATTATTGACGAATCAAAGGTTTCTAATGAAAAGAAGAAGAATGTGTGTGATTCAGACGAAACGGCAAAATTTGAGACTCTGTGGCTTGGACTCTAGTATGATGTCCGCATATATCCCATTGGCATCTGAATATGGCCAGTTTCAGTGGTCATCGGTCTTCTTCTGCATATTTGCCTTCCCCACCTCAATTTTGCTTTTGCTTTTTCATTAGCTTTTGAGCATTTTTAAACACTTGTGGCTTAGATTGAATAGGTTCTAATGATATTTCGAAAATAAATTCGGGAGTACCTATTGGAATGGAAACCATCCAGCAGGGGTTTGGAACATAGTCGTCGAGACGGATTTCGGTTTCGGTTACATACATCCGTTTCAAAAAGAAATTAAGTTTTGCATCGTTGAATGCCTATATGTCAAAATTGAAATTGCTCTCTTGGGAACAAAAAGCTATTTATGGCACAAATACCTTACTCGGCAGGATTGACTGCTGTGCAGTGCGTCTGTGCTATGGTTTATAGCCACTGGGCAGATGGCGTGCAATAAATACCACAGTTGCTTTCCAGTCGTGGTCCCCGTATCTGCCAACTGTCCCTAGGTCTGGCCCAAGTAGCTCCGTCTTCGCTCTCCTGCACGTTTCATTGTCAGTGACATTTGAAAGTGAAAAGAAGTCGTCAAAATGAGGTTAAAAAGTTTGCATGTTGGAGAGTGTATAGTTGCGAGGAGTCCAGACTTTGTCGCCGGGCCTTCATACTCTGCTGGCTCCCACTTTATCGCTTGGTTGGAGCATGTCTGTCAGCATGTTTTGCTCACTACCGTTAATGGATTCAGTGTCTGGGCAGGACAAATGTAAGAGTGGCGATGACGTCCCAGGCATGCTGGCGGGGCAGAATTGTGATCTGGCGAGGAAAGAGATCGAATTTCTTAATTGAAACTTTCTGAAAACAACCTTCTCTGAATGGCAGTCACTGACCTGGGGATAATAATCGGGGTTCTAAGCATCCAGGATGTGTTGAGCTAAATCGGCATCTATCTGTTTCGCATGACTCCCATCCTAAAATTATGTATGATCCTTAGGGGCACACATTTTCGGCGGCTACTTTTCATCCAGCAATAAAGCTCTGAACCCAAAGAACAAAACAACCCCAAAAAACTTTAGATACTTTTAGGGTTAGTATAACCCACTATAAAATAGATTAAACAAAGAAAAAATAGTGTAAAATGCGTTGCGTCAAATTTAGGTTAAAAGTAGACCCATATGATGAACGTTGAAAATGGAAAAACTTTAAAATTATTCTATTTTTCTCTGCTCACTTTGTCATCAACAATGAACACCGGACCTGGTTTGCGCAGATAGCGGCATCACGCCATTTTAATTGGCCCCTCATTAGCACAGTCTGACACGGGCTGAACATATATAGCAGTTTTCGAACTAATCATCACGAGCGCCAAGTTTCTCTATAATAAGCTAAGCTAATAAGATGATATTCTATAAAGCGAAATTTAAATTCTCTCTCAAAGCTTCAACTTTATTGCAGCTGTTTGGTACGCTTGAAAAACATTGGTTACAAGATGGCTCTGTACGGGGCTTTCGACAAAATTGGCATGGTGCTCATAGCACTTACTCTACTTCTCAGTTATGCTTTGGCTGAGTTAGCTGATCAAAAACTCAGCCATAAGGCTGTCAATTGAAGGAAACACTGAGACGGCAGAAGAGCTGGTGAAGCCCTGCTTTACCTGCGCCGATCACTTGAAGGCGGGCAGGCAGGAGGACAGAGTCTATCTCCTTGACATTTGGGATGGACGGGGAAGGCAGTCTTTGGCTGCCCTCTGCGACATGACTAACGGCGGAAAAACTGTCGTTCAACAGTGAGCCTTTGTTGACAGTTTGACAGGTGCAACACAAATGCTGGACCAAAATGCCCTCCTGCAAAAGAGTCATTGAATATTTTGCGTTTCTTTTTTTAATCACTTATAATTTGGAACTAAGGGATTGAGCTAAGCATTCGATGAAGAGCCGATCACATTGTCACTTTTATTCCATGTCCACATTTGAAAATTTAGTGAATTTGGTTCGATTGGCAGGCGTCGGGACAACTCAATCTCATTTGCTCGCCCCTGGATGGAGTACAGGAACGGCTTTGGGGCAGTAGCAAGAGATGGAAATTTCTGGCTGGGCTTGGAAAATCTACATCGCCTCACCACCTACTGCGGATTGCACAAAGCTCGTTTCGACATGCTCTCTTGCAAAAATCAAACCTCGGCGCAGGAAAGCTACAGCACTTTCTTGGTCCATTTTAAACGCCACGAAATATATAGTTTTCAATTGATAGTGGCGGCGAAATACTGAGAATTATATAGGGATAGCTTATTTAAAACAGTATGCTCAATCAAACAACTTTTATTCTTTTCGCTTCTTCGAGTAGGGATTGGGAAAAATGTTTTGAAAATACCGGTGCAGAAAATGAAAAGAACCTCAGGTGTATGGAGAGGCAAGCAACTACAGCCTGCACGTACAGGGAGCTTCAGGCTCTGCGGGGGATGCACTGCTGGGCAGCTTCATCGAAAAAGCGGATGGAATGCAATTTTCCACCTTGGACACTGATAACGATCTGTTTCCCAGTGAAAGCTGTTCAAAAATCTGGGGCTCCGGGTTAGCACTTGCATTTATTTCAAGCATTTTTGAAAGCTAATTTCTGAATATTGGTAGGTTTTCAGCTACAATATTTTTCAATTGTTCGCGTGATTTCAGAGGCTGGTGGTATAATTTTTGCGGTAACGCCAACCCGAATGGACTCTACCGGCAGGAGTGCATGGATTCTGGGCCCTGCAGCGGCATATTTTGGGGGACCTTTACTAAATGCTTTGATTTGCGCCAATTTTCAATCAAATTGTACTGATTGAATTTTTGCCGTGATTGAAATTAAAAAGTATGTTGGTGAATTGCCTAAATCGCAGTAAATAAGAGCTCTTTTTAAAATATCAAAAGCTGGTTTGACATCCAATCTTAAGAGAGGGTGTCTGTAAGGGTCGAGAAAAAGTTTTACTCGGATTTTTGAAAGTTGGCCTCAATCGATGGGCTATAGTGGGATACTTTGCCCTGAGAACCGTTTTGAAAATTTCAGCTTTGTATTAGAGATATGGCCATTATTGTGAAAAGAGGTCTAAAAATGGCCCAAAATTCCGATTTTCGACATAAACTTTTTCAAATAGGCATAGCTTGAGCTATGTTCTACCAAATTCAAAAATTCAAAAGCTCACCTGTTTTTGAACACTTAGGCAACATTATATGTGCCATTTACCTATAGTGGCATGGTTTGGATGGCCGTTACAAAGGTGAGAACCAAAAAATTACCAAAACTGATATGTTAAAATTTTGCAAATTTTTGTCATTTTCTCCAAATTTTAAGTCAAACGTCACCCTTTTGACGCCGGATTCTGAATTCTCAACTAATTTTGGACCTAGGGGCACCTTTCATTTGCCCATATTGGTGAGCACAATCGAAATCCATCAGTCAAAATTTGATGATATCTAGACCCAGCCCTATGTTTAACATAGGACGATTTAGATGCTACAAAAGTTTTGCACTAAAAAACTTCCTATTCCTTAGAATTTGAATTTGAGTCAATTTCCTTTCAAGACTAAGGTACTCCAGCCCTAAGGCAGGTACCCATGCAGAAAAATCACTGGTCATTTCAAATTTTTGCTTCCAAAGAGAGCCAGACTTTAATATTTTTGCATTCATCTTGTGGCTGTTTGAAAAGAACTAAACCTAATGCTACTCCTGCTGCGCACATGTTTACTTTGATCAGTTGCAGCCATTAAAGAAAGTTGCTTTATAATAAATGCATTGCCAGTGCCAACATAGGATGTTCCAGCAGCTAATGCACTACCACATCATAAATTTTGGTTAGATTAATTCCATAAGGTTTGAATGACTGTTTGTGATTTTTTTGATTTCACCAGTGTATAAGTGCTAATGCAATAGCAATACCAGATTGAATTTTTTGGCTATTTGTTTCAAATCCAATTTGAAATAAACAATGATGTATCTTATCTCCTGACCCCAGCATGAGGAGACCTGTTCCAATGGCACCAGCCATGCCCAAAACAGCTGTATAGGAATCCCCAAACAGTGGTGCATCATGTTTTTCCTTCGCGTAGTTGTGGATAAAGAATTGATCAAAAGGATTTCCAAAATATCTTGTCTACATAGACCCAT